>JAGFMK010000091.1:0-88203 GCA_021030975.1 Lichenothelia convexa
CCTTCCCACCACCCATATCTCTCAAAACCGGACTCTTCCCCAACATCCCTCCCGTTGCACCCAGCCCCTTCATCTGCTCTTTGAACCAATCCGGTCCCTTATTGTTCTCCCTATCCGCAAACACAACCTCATACTCAAGCCCCAGCTCCTCCAGCAGCCACGCAATGCGTATGGCCCGCGAGGACTGCAGGAAGTAGAGCGTTATTGTCATCTCCTCCTGCCGCTGACGATTGCGATTTGTTAACGGAGCGAACGCCGATTAGAGGTTGGATTGTGGGTGGGTTGATGCTGTGCTTGTGTATATGATGTGCCAGGTTGGACGTTGATCAAGGCCGATGAAGTCACGGAGGGTGGAAGACCTGATGTTGAAGTTTCGGATGCTGGATTGGACAGCGATTTAGGACAGACATCATGGTAGATCTAGGCTTCGGCCTCTGGTCGACAGCCGTGGATGTGTAAATGCAGATGCATGTCGGGCATGCGGAAGCTTGGAGAGGACGGGGCCGCTTTTGTGTTTGCCGAGTCATGACCAAGGGGGAACGCCCAAATGCGCTCACACATATCATGCGCATTGATCTCCATAGGGCGAGACCGAATCCTGTCCACGGCATAAGGTAGTGCAAGCTAAGGAGAGAACATATCTAATATTCGAATGCACCACGGACGAGTCTTCCTTTATATCGATCAGGCGAGGAAAATTGCAGCGCCTGCAGTTGCAATACAAGAAAAGGTTCGATAAGGACATGAAAGAAGAAGCAAGAAACAAACGAATAGACGAATAATTAGCTGCAAAACAAAATGGCAGATGCCCGCCTGCGCTATGCAGAAAGATTCATGAGAAGATAAGCTGGGGTTCCGTAGTCCCAGTGTCCATTTCGAGAGATAAAGACCTGTCGTCCACCTGGACTTAGCAGAAGTGGACCATGCTAGTCGTCATGCCGCCGGCGGCAGTTGTGCTGTAAATAACCAGCTGGGCGGGCGGAGCATGCTCGTTTCCAGTTTCCGGACATGGATGATAACCATCAAGGTGAGCGTAACGAGCCGTGGGGCAGCCTGAGCTGACTGCCAAATCAGAGGGAAGGGGGAAGCCGAGAGCAAGGAAGCCGGTAAACCAACGAAATGGCTCAACCACGACAATACGCGAAGCTAGAGTTTTAGAATCTGACAATTGGCGCCCCTTGCCCGAACTCCTCGATTAAACCTCCTCTTACGCCCAGTTTCTCCACTTTCGTCATCCAGTCCTCTGGCTTCTGCCCTTTCTTGCTCCGGCCAAACACCTTTTTGAGTCCCCGGCTTGGTGGCCTGGGCTCTTGTGCCACTGCAGACTTAGTGGTATTAATACGAAGGGCGTTTCTGTAAGCTCGCTCGAGAGACGTGACGCTTTGATTGTTGGTGCTGTACTGATCCAAGCTTACATGCCTCGAATGACGCTTCTGCGTTGATTGCTGGCCAGAATGACTGTTAGGAGTTCTTGCTCTCGAAGCTCCGGCTGTACTAGGTCTGGCGATATCGTCCATATTGGTTGAGGGAGGAGCAAATTCAAGAAAGGGCATGCGGGTGCTGCTTTCCGGTAGCCTCGGTGAGTATCCAGTACGCTGTGGATGTGATGCAAGGTTCCGGGTGGGCAAATCAAGCCGCTGCTGATCAGGGCGTCGTTGTGATGTAGTGGAGCGGCCTCTTTCGGCATGATTCGTGTCAGCCGGTCGTACTGGCTCCGTTTGGCGGTTTTTCTTGGGTCTCATTAGGGCGGAGATGTGCATCCTTGGCGAAGCTTGTTTCTCGTCATAAGTGTTGAGACCGGGTAGCGGGGGCAATTCCCTGTTGAGATTGACTTCTCGAGGCTCGTCGGCTTTAGTGTCCCCACGACCTCTTGAGCTAGACCTACTGTCTCGGCGACTTGCATTGCTCCGCTTGCGTGTCAAGCTCCAGCTTCGCCAGCCGGTAGCCGTCGAAGGTCTGGCTGGAGCCTCGCGAGGGCCTGAATCGCGAGAAGAGGACCTGCTCAGTGTCAGGCTTGGCCTGAAGTACTCTGAGAGATTAGATCGGATGCTACTTCTGCTCGGTGGTCTCTGTTGTGACTCTGAGCTTCGCCCACGCTTATCCAGTTCTTGCCTCATCCAGTTCGCAGCGGCGGTATCAGCACGAGTGCTGGAAGATGAGCGTACGTCGGAAGCCATGTGCTTGGAATGTCGTTTTGAGCTGCCTGCCGGTGTCTGAAGGGCAGAAGTAAGAGCAGTGGATGCGGATTGATAGTCACTAGCTACAGTGCGAGGCGTAGAGCTAGACGTATCGTAAGACTCTCCACGATTGGATGTCCTAGGGCGTTCATTAACAGGCGTCTTGACCCTGGGTTGCCGTGTCATGTCACGACGACTTTGGCTGACAGCTGTAGCGGTAGGTGTCAAAGGCTGCAAAGCCGTTCCGGGTTGGCTCAAGTCTTGCTGTCGGATAATGCTGGCCTGTACCAGTGTATGTGTGCTGTCCGGCCCTTCAAATAGATCCCTCAGAGCACTTTCCGGCTTGTACCTGTATTTACTTGGATCCAGCGGGAGTGGCAATTCCGGAGGTCTCTGCGACTCTGAATATTTCCGTGTAGATTCTTGTGCTCGCCTTGTTTCTCGTGACCGCTGCTCCGCACCCGAGCTGACATGATTGGATTTCTGTATGTTTGCAAATGTGGCGGCTAGGATCTGCTCTTCATACATTTGACTTGACGGTTTGAAGTTCTGGAGGATGACGGCACAGGCGTTGCGAAGCTCGGCTTCGACATCTGGAGGGAGTTGTCGTGGGATGTAAACGGGGGTCACCGGCGAAGGAGGTCGTAGTACAGCTGGATGAGCTTCCGCTTTCGGCGCTGTCTTCTATTAGATGTCAGTAATCTGTTCATCGTCGGGTGGTTTGAGTGGATTCAGAGTGAATTGGAAGGCCTGCGCAGACATTTGCCCATAACTTCGCTGTGGAGGGTGCAATTCGAGTTCGGGGCGTCTACTCACCACAGGCGTAAGACTAAAACCAAACTTTCGCTTCATCGTAAGTTTGAGCTTCTACCAAGGCTCGAGCGAAAGAGACGTTGTAGCAAACGTTGGGAGGACGTTGTCAACGTTGTCTCGGGGACAAAGCGAGGCTGATTTTTTGATGCCCGGCTCTGGGCGTTTGAACCAACACCCCCAACACCCCGAGTACCTAGGTAGGGAGTGAGGTGTGGGAGCAGGGTCGCCCCACACTTCTAAGAAAAGCGTAGCAGCCCAGCTGATCTGCCGGTAGCTGACACATACGCCAGAACAAAAACACAATAATGCGAGATCAAGAGCGACAGGAAACAAATGCGGTGACGGTGGAAGGTGGGTGCTTGCACTGAAGTGGCTGCCACAAGCACGTCGAGCTGGATGTTTTTGGCACTTTTCCGGAAGCAATTGGCCCCGACACAGGAGAGATGCAGCGCGAAGATCGGCGAAAGGCTGCTGTTGCTGCTAACCACTACTCAGCTTTGTCCAACAGTCAAGGCGTCAGGTTGTCGCTTCCTCTTGCTTGCATGAAGTGTTACAAGCGTGGCACCTAAACGCCCCGTGGTGCCCCCCGAACCATGCACACAACCCCGTTTGCGCAACTTAGTCTGGCACCCAGACTTTTCTAGGCGCACCGAGTTAAAGCAGAGAGATTCTCCAGCTGTTTCCTCCTTTCCTCTACATATGGGTAGCTCTAGCCCAAAACCGTCGGCTTCCGACGCTGTCGAGACCTACAACAGATCTCGCAGTCCCGTCTCAATTCAAGTAAGTGTACATTGCTACATTTAAACTCGGGAGCCAATGGGGGCTCCGAGCTGGTTGGTGACAACACGTCTATGTCGTCACGCCTCCGGCGTCGTTGGATTCGGCAATCATGAATGGGTATGCACGAAATTGAAGCCCCCAAATGTAGCGTTACTGGCATATCTTCGTAGCTGTGAAACAACCTTACGGTACGCCGCATCAAACGGCGAGTGCGCCCATGAACGCCTCTTCTGTCCTGGGAACTCTCCGCGAGCCAAGAACCAAAAACCTCTAAAACCGTCCCATCGGTAATATCGATATGGCCCAATCCCAGCACTAAGTCTTACTTCTTCCCCTTTCGATGGCAGCTGGTGGATACAGCAAGGTTCACGGGACGCTTTCGTCAACTTTTGCCGCGATGATGTGCCTGGGCCTGGACCATAGCCCCACAAGTCTCGGGTGCTCCCAAGAACGTGCAGGTCGCTAGAATTTCCAACCTGTGGTACGGGACGATATTTGGAAAATCTTATCTTGCCTCAGTTTTCCCAGACCTCGCTTACAGAGACGCATAAGGATTGCACCCCATCAGCCTTACCCCAGTTTTCGTCATGAAGCACATGAGATGACAAAATGCCACCTCGCAACATCGCTTCCTGACCCGGGTCGAAAGTCGCAATCGGTTAGTGGAGGTTGTAAGAGCGACAGACTACGTACATGGCTTGCCGATATTGCTCCTTGCCACTATCCTACCTGGGTTCGATTTGTTATGCGCAGATACGAGGTCTCGGCGATGCTGCACTTCTGCACCGCCAATGGACTTTGAGATCCCCTCTCCATCAGAGAAGAGCTGGGCGGGATCCTGCGCTGTTATGTGGTTAGATTTATCATCGCGAAAACCGGGTTCACGTTAGGTATCATCCACGGCATTCTGCATAGTATAACCACGATGATTGGTGCGAAGACATTTGACCGCCTTACATGATACATGAGTGCGCGTTGCAGGGATGCGTTAGAGAACATCCCTGATTGCTATTCCTGGGACATCTGATCGAGGACGAAGCAGCAGAGTCTTGGCAATACACGAGATCCTCGGAAGATAGCTTCCACTACGAATATACTGCCTACAAGGCTCGTAAAATATCGGCACGGAGGAGAACTAGAATAAAAGATTCGTACTTAGCCTGGCGCCGGAGTGTTGACAATCGTCCCTTGGTACAACGATATTGCTCGAGCTTCTTGTCCACTGACTGCTTCCCTTGAAACTGCGCAATATCCCATCTCGTTGATTGTCTGTCGTGCACTGCTTAGATTTTAGAAGTCTACCCTGCTTAGCATGCCTTCTTGCACAGGACATCAGAATCACACAGCCAAGCAACCGAATTTACTCCCGCTGCTAAATTCGAACCTAAGAATATCTGCACAAGTCTATCTCTAAGAAAGATTCTCTGGAAGGAATACACCGGAACCAGTACTGTTGAAGCACACTCGTGTTAACAGTATCGATCAAACCAGGCAGATAGCAACTTATTTGTACGAATCTTATCCATGCCCTGTGCTAGATGCGTAAATATATCTATGGGAGCATCCCCTATCCACTGCCGCCGGCCAGTAGCACCCTGTCCAAAACTTCGCTCCATCCCTTAAGCCGCTGTCCTTGTGACACAACGTCATTGCTGCTCCTTGAGCAGCAGCTTCTGTCCAAAATTGGCGTAGAAGTCGCGAGTCAACATCTTCTTCGTTAGCAATGTCTCTAGCCGCTGTGGCTGCTGCGGCGCCCCATACAGATGCCCCACCTGAGATGTGGACGGGGATGATTTGAGTAGAAAAATTCACTCTTGCACATTCTTCTCGCGAGGTCGTCGATCTCACAGCACCTTGTCATTGTAGGATCGAGATTGTGCCTTGGAAAGCTAATAAATTTGTATCCACGGTAAGAGCTTTGATACCGATCAGATTATGTTCCCTGCGTGAGCGTTGTTATACTAAAGGAACAATAGCACTACTAATGATCGCTGCCGGGAGCTTCCGCCAGCACCCCCCTGAGGGAGCACGTTCGTGGTGTTACAGCAGGGTTGATCTTATGATATACATCCGAAGACTCTGGCTTCAGAGAGAGAGGTGAGGTACGGCTGGCCTTATCTCGGAATTTGATATAATTGCTCCGGCTGCAAAGAGGCTCAGACAGCAATGGGGCCCAATATCACGATTCACTACAATGACCTACTTCTCACACTTAAACAACCAACTCCTACATCAGGTTGTCCTCCATGGAGACGAACGGGGCATGCAACTCCCTATGCGTCGGGTTTCAATTCGTTACATGGAAGGTTCATGTCAGCAAACGCAGTAAAACTTGTCAACAGTGTTTTAGAGCCATGAATGAAGATTGGACACAACGGTATATCCGGTGCATGACACCGGAGACAGCTATAATCGGTAACGGCAACAGATTCTTCAGAAGGCATGCAGGAACGGGGCAGCGACTGAGAAGGGAGCACAACCTCGATCAGCTCATCTGCAAGACACTTGCTTTAGCTCCACGATCCCGCAATCGACAGCTATGAGTAGCACTAATCTTCATTCATCGCACACTTGACTCTTAACAGAAGATGTTTGTGATCATCTGCCATTCGAAAGTCTTCGCCTCTTCAGAAAGGTTTCAACGTGAACCTGGTCACGCGCAACGACGTCCAGGTACGCGGAGCCGTGGCCGTTACAGCCCTGCCAGGCACGACCGATCGCAAAACCCGCCGAGGTGCGGCCGGGATGATGCAACACCGCAGCTTCTATGGGACTCCTTAACTGCGCACTCGTTGTTGCTGTCATCAAGCATAGCAACCATTTACATGGCAGAAGTCGCGAATTAGCGACCCATCACCGTATTTATCCATTACCCACATGAGGTTCCAATGCTGCCTTAATTCCATTTTCAACTGCATCCTCAGCTCGCCGTCTTTCTACACTGAAACGCTTCAACCTGTAAGCAGCAGACTTCGTACGAACTCGCAAATCGCCATGGCAGCACCATCCAATAGGGCAGAGAACCAGCGGCAGTCGGCTGATGGCCATAGCGACCAGCACTTTGAAGCTAAGCAAACCACCGGTATTGCACAATTGTTCGTGGAAACATTTTTACGCTCATACTAATATGTGCTACAGGCACCCCGCTCGATCGTATCGTTAGTGATCCATTCGGCGTGTCTAACCCTTACGACACCTTGGTAGCCAAAGATCTCCGCAAGAGCAGTCTACGATCAATACCTCCACATCCATCGAGTATCCCTTCACGAAATATGGTCTCTTCCTCATCCACACCTCCTCGAACTAGACAGACTTCTGCAGCAGTCGAAGCGGCCCACAATGAGATCATGATGGACATGCCCAGAGAGCAATTGTTCGCAATGGCCAATAGCTTCCGGACATTATATTACGAGGAGACTGATCGGTTGAAGAAAGAGCTCGAGGCGCTTAAGGGAATATGCGCAATGCAAGCCAGTCAGCTTCAGCAACAGAGGATCAGAGCTCAATCCGCTGGTATTGACCTGGAAGATCCAATCCCGGCTGGTGTTTCATCCATTCCTGGATCCCAGGTTGTTTCGAGGACTGTGTCTCGACAGATTGCAGAGTTCTCGCCTGGTAAAACGCAGCATGCTGGTAATATGTTCGCCAACCGAGATCCTTTCTCAGAGATCTTGACAAAGACCTGGACTGCAGGTCAGAGACAGGGACGTACTCGAAGTCCAGTTGGAAGCCCCATGGCTCCGATTCCCCTTCCACCAAGCAACACCGGTAGTCCGAATGGATCAAACGGTAGCAGTGGTGTTAGGGTAGATCAAGAAAAGCACTCCGCAAGCGGGTTTGGCGCTAAGCGCAAAGGTATGCTTGATTTATGCAACGAGCATCTATGGTTGTCAACACTGCAGTTTTATATGGAGACCCGGCACCTTTGCGGTCGGCCTAGCTGATGAGCGGCAATTTAGCTTCGATGTACATCCAACTCCCAACAGAAGAATTAACGCTTTCTCCTCCACCAAGCAAACTGCACACGCACATGGCTGGTCGAACTCCACCACCACATGTACTTCATATTAATCCAAGCGATCTAAGCGGCGTGCAAACTCCATTGGCAAACATCATCCAAAACGACGGTCTTATAGAATGTCCCGAGGATCCGGCTCTCTTAGCACCACTCACTTTGAAAACCAACCCAAACAAGGGTCTCGACACACTTAGTGCTTTAGACAAGGCGCTCGAGAAGGTGGCCAACGCACCTGAAAGTAACCCACCAGCTGCCATGGTGTGTCAAACCTCGACGAGTGACACAATCAACTCCGCCGGGCCGTCAGTGCCCAGAGCTACTGAAGCGACTACAACCGTCCCGAGCAACGGCGCAAGCAGTGCCAGGCCTGCGGACGACGGACCTGCGGCCTCACAAATCTCACCATCAGCGGATGGTTCAGACGAGGAACCTGAGATCAAGCTGAAGACGAGAAAAGACACGACCAACTTTGGACTGCCGCTCGGAAAGGTCAAAAAGTTGTCGGTTTCTGGCTCTGGAAAGACAGTGGAGCGGTGGATATGAACTCAGTTGCCGCATTTTATCCGTATCACTGTTCGCGCAAAGTATTCATACGAAGGCCTGTGGGTGGCTCGGCTCGGCTTGGCGTTACATGACCTAGTATGCAGTGCGCAAGGTCATTTATGTCTGGCGTACAGGATTTCAGGGAGGGAGAAGCCAGAAGTCGTTTTAGGCTGTTGCAGTTTGAAGCCGACCGTTCTGTATGTTCGTTCCGGCGCAGCCCTTCACTAGAGCGCGTTTTGAATTTCTGCAGAACCAGTTATGCAACAGTTCAAAGACACAAGTTCTGTCCTTGCATTGTGTTTAAGAAATCTCGCTCGGTCTTTGCATTTCCGTTCTGGGCGTCCCTCGCATGCATTCCTCGCGTATTTGAAACCACTTTACGCGTGACGCGACGTCCCGGCCTCCCTTCTAACGAGAACCTGATACATTCCTGTCCTGCCTTCCCATATCCTTTGGGCTGGAAAAGAGAAATCCTTACTGCTCTGTGCGCGTTGACAAGAGACACCACCCACTATGTCGGGATGGGAAGGAAATGTATATAGAGGCTGGGAAGGGCACAGCTCAGCGCTGCACTTCTCGAAACTACCAAACCCCTTCGTTTTTGTCAGAAATATTCGGAAGCAGGTTCTTTCGTTCATCACTCAGAGAGGCTTCAATATAAATTTCTTCCTTCGTTACCATCACCCTTCACAACCAAACCCTAAGCTCTTTAACACATCAAGAACCGCCTATTTGCCAAAGAGATCAAGAAGAGAGAATGGTTCAGCTCGTGAAGAGGTCCTCTTCGCTCGTGCTCCTCACGATACTATCCGTCCTAGTTGGACACACGGTCGCGACGCCGGTACCGTTCACGGAATCGGATGTCGAGAGGATGAGGCTGGAGGGACGGTCTGAGGTTTGTCCCCCTTCCACTCCAACCAAGAGTGGCTCTCTTTTCCGATGTGTATACGCTCGAATCGCAGCTCGCAACACTCCCACCTCATCCAGAGCACCCCTGTCTACCCCGGGTCCGCTACTTCCCTCCCGCCCTGCTTCCTCTCCGCTTCCAGTTGCGGTTCCCTCAGCAATTCGGATCGCAACACACAGCCCCGGCCATTGACATGCTCCTCCTCTTGGGGCAGCAAACCAACCACAAATCCCGTCGTCCGGATGACAAACCTTGCTGACGTCTCTGTCTTCTCAAAGCACGACATAGCGACCCTCCTCTCCCGCTCCTCAGGCAGCATCGCCATCACACCCGCCTACTCCCTCTCTCGGACCTCATCGTCGCATTCGCACTCCACGTTCCCCTTCTCGTCGGTCAGTGAGCTGAAGAGCCATGTCGTAGGCTTCATGTCGTCGCACCATCGGAGGGACAAGCGTGCGGAGGGTGTGACAGGGAAGGCGGAGATGCAGGGGTTGGAGGAGAAGATAAAGGAGTTTATTGGGGAGGATGTGGAGAGTAATGGTCGTGGAGAGGACGTGAGTGTGAGCGATGGGAGGGAGGGCTTGCTAGGGAAGGAGGTGGTGGGCCAGATTTGAGATCGGGGATACGTTTGTTGGTCGCTTGGTCCTGGGTGTCGGACACTGATGGAAGTGCAATGGAGAAAATCCTGGCTCACGAAACAATAACGGAAACGACGATGAACACTGGAAGCATCTCATCTGTTCATTCTCCAAATTGGTCTTTTCCATTAAAATGCTTGTTCTTTGCTTGCAGTGTTTTAACGATTCGACGCGAATAACAGAATTGACCTTTAGCCCCAGGAAAAGATTGCGCGGGGTTCGAGGTGTCGACATCTCGCTTCTCGCTCAAGGATTACTGGAGATGAACGCGATTTGTGCTCATCCCGCTGCCCCAGTGCTCGACCGAGTCGGTGTTCTGGTCCACCCCCGCGGTCATTATATGGAACCCGACTCTTAATTCTCGCTGCGGTGGCCACGCTCAGCACTTAAGACGCTAATGTTGGTCCGAGGGGCACGAGCGCCATTCTTCCTTCCTCTGGATGTCGCTAAAACCAAGTTCGACGTGCGTTTTCCCGATTCTTTGCGCTTGTCGAAGCCGGAGTTAATACAGCAGGCATGAGCCTGCCAGGGTCATGTCTGATAACACGTACCTTAACTGCGTAAATCAACGGCTTTCTCCAAGACACTGATCGCTCGTCATCAAGACCTGCATCAACTTCCCCTTGTTCGCTGTCCGATTCATTTGACTTCAATTGGGGAGAATGCCCGTACACAGTGGACTATGGACATTTCCCCATGGTGTGGAAGTGGTCGAAAGCTTTACAAATTGCACAAAGGTGGAATGTGAGTCCGGTGACCATGCCTACATGGAAGATTTGGTGGGATTGACCCCATATGTCGAACGCTCCTGGTTTCCACGCTTCTGGCTATCTGACCTGCCGAGCTGTCAGTAATAAGATGTAGAAAGCTTGAGCTAAGATCAAAGTCCAGAGCCGGATGAGGCTTTCCACCCGCTGTCTGGCGACAGATCGGAAGGGGAAAAGCGAAGCAATGAGACCGAAGCCTTACAGCGTAAATGGTCACGGAAAGAAGATAGGTAACGAATGGTCAAGAGGTACCATGAAGCACCAGCTTTAACATCCATCTTCCAGAGGCCATACTTTATGCATGCATAGATGATGGGATAGAAGGCGGAGGACGCCATGAATGTAAAGGACCACGCTCGGAAAGATCGCTAGGCCGGTTATTGAAACTTGGGGACAAAGAGGGTAAACAGTGGGGCCAAAGAGTTCTACAGAGAGGTCAAGCTGCCACTGGTTTAGCAGCGCGTCGAGGGCTGAAGTGGAACGCGCGGTTATTACTTACTTCATCCAACGCATCTTAGTTTCGCGAGCTGCGCATGGGAAAGTGTACCACAACCCTGGAACGAAGCAGCCGGAGGTCACAATGATGATTACGAGATAGTCCATCTTAAGCCAAGCTCGTTGGACGTCCTGGCTGTGATTGGAGAAGATATGGTAGCATGTGGAAAGATTATAGCAAATAGCCGACACAAGGAAGAACAGCCCAAACACGGCCCAGTCTTCAGTGCCAGCAGATTGGCGCAATATGAAAGCTAGGCTACTCATCCAGATGGTTGCGAAGAGACGTGTGTAAATGTTGCCGATTTCGTTGTGGAGGTAGAATAGGCTTTCGTACGACTTCCGGTAGGAATTCGGCAGCGGTCTAAAGCCGGGGTGCATGTACCCATTCTCTTGACACTAAGGCGGAAGATCATTGAAGAGAAGCAACACAGTCTTCTCCCGATTTCTCAAGGAGAAGCTCCGTCATATCTGACTGTCTGGCATTGGTCTGGACCGCTTCAGAACGAGCGTCGTGACGTCTCCGTAAGGGGGAAGGCGTGGCCAACTCAGGGTATGGCCTCGACGAAGAATTGTCGGTTTAGCTGAAGAAATCAGACGTCCTGCCATCGGTGGGTACTCGTAAACGACAGCGGTAGGTATGTAAGGTCCACCAAGCGAATATTCACTGGCAGCACCTCATCTTGGATTATGTCGGGGCGCATTGCGTGGCAAATGATCCATCGTTACATATACTTGCTTCCCATCGCGCCATCACCACCTGCTTACGCAGACGTCCGACATCAAGAATGTGGAATACTAAAATAAGTCAGCAGTTGATGTTGGGTTGTGTTTCACTAACACACGCGCGGCTAAGATACTTTTCGGAATAGCCCAGTTTCCTGAGGTCGAAATCAATGGCATTCATAGGTATGAAGTTTTGATCAGGCTCTACCCTAAGTCCCGTACGTGAGCAGAGTGCAGTGGGTACGGAGATCGGTCGCAAGACCTAGAAACTGAGTTTGAGTAGTGCAATGGGTGGTTGGGAAAGGGGTTCCCTTCGGTAGGATCATACGGGAAACTGATAAGGAAGCAGATGAACGGAGGATGATTCATGTTGGGCTAATCTTAGACTTAAGCCCATTGCTCTTTCTCTTGTTTTAACTGCTGAATCTGTACCAGGAATAAGATCATCGATTTTCCTACATAAAATCTGGTGGCAAAAAATTGGGGCTATGCGCCACGAGTCTACTTTTGGCAGAGATAAACATGGTATTCAGATAACTGACTTTTTGGAACAATGCTTAAACGAAAAGATCCTTCCAACGTGAGACCACCTGGTTGATAAATGAACTAAACAAACGCTGCAGTGCTATACTCGCTGTATATTACCAACGCTATGAGATCTGATTTCTTCTTAGAGATATGAATATAGTAAGGGGACTAGATTCTTCCAGTAGCAGTACCAAGTGGTAATACGGTGGTCGGTTAGGAGGATCTCATCGCAGTCGGGTCCGTCAAAGGGCAATGCGAGCGGGTTGAGGATGTCTGTCATCGGAAGGCTTTCCTCGTATCTCAATCGGGGCGACGAACCTTCAGCACGACACAATGTGGCACTGCCCGTTGCTCTCAGAGATATGCCCCATAGCAGCACCAGTAGTGCCACATTGCATCGAAGCGGCCTTCCAGTCGTTACGTCAAATATTCAACTGTAACGAATATTCTTATGCGCTAGGGGTGATGAAAAGGCCACATTGCTCTTGTGCGGCAGACGCCCTCGTCCGCCGCGCCCGGTAGACTTTGGCCCTGCGCAGAAACTGCAAATGTGTACAGCTGGCAGCCGGCTGTTGTTTAAGCCAAGGCATCTGGTATGCTGCCACTTTAGGCACGACTCGCATTGGAGCATGAGCCCTCCATCGCCATCATTGTTATTGCAGATGCATCTCGTCTCTCCGCTATCCACATAACCATGATCCGAGGGCGTAGGTAGATCAGGTTCAGTCATTGTGGTTGGCGAGCTATTGCGTATAGTGCCATGAGATCCGTACGGTACATCGTTGTAATTTGTACGTGGCTGCGTGGACGACTGTTTCTGGGCTTGTGTCCAGCGATGATTGTGAGCGTCTATCAAGGCTTGGCCTTTGACAGGTGCTAGAGGGTAGAATCAGCGTGCAGCTTGTGAACGAGTTAGTCTAGCTTACTTTGTCGCCTGTGCCTACCCTCCATGACTTTTTTCAACGCTTGCTGGGCGTCTCCAACGACCTCATCCGAACCGGTTAAAGTGTCCTCGTCGCTGTCAATGTCACGCTGCGACGATCTATCAAAACTTGACATCGTATGCCTCCTATGTCGCTCGGAACGCAAAAGCTCTGACGTTCTTTGCTGGAGACGACTTGCACTGTCCGGCTTCGGGCGCGCCGCAGTGCCGAGATGTGTTATGGCACTGGACTGAGATGAGGAAGTATGACGAGAATGATTGCCAACCTTGCGGGACCTGGAGGCACCTAAGTTTCCCGTACCTAGGTCGGGAGCAGCGAAGGAATTGTTTTGACTGTTCACATAGCCCACGCTGAGATCGGACGATGTGTCGGTTTCATCTCCATCCCATAAGCCAGGGTACTTAGTCTTCAAACTCTCATCGTCCGTGGGGTCCTCACTCTCCTCAAGAATCGAGCTCTCCGTTCTCGCTCGACCACTGGCATCTACAGTAAGGCGGACCGAACTATTTGTGCGTACCTTTCTCCTCTCAGGAATGGCCGGAAGCGACTCTTGGGGCTGTCGCTTCAACGGTGACGATCGTCGAGGTACATGTTGCGTAACCTCTCCGTTCGCCAGCGATCTGGACGACATGGAGCTAGACTGTTGGGAGTGGCTGGCCTTCCTATTCACATGCTCTTCGGTAAAGCTACGTTGTACCCGGGATTTACTACTTTGCCTTGCGGGCAATGCTGTAGAGGCATTATTGCTATGCCTCTGTTTCTGCTTGGCTTTCCTCTCCCGCTCAAGCTCCTTCTCTCTCATCGACTCTTGTAGCTGATGTTCGTAGGGCTGCTTCTTGGTTTGTTCCGCGGCAAATGACATTGAAGAGTTCTGTTGAGCTGGCATGGGTGCAAGATCGGATGGGTTTGAGAAGCCGACAAGAAGATTGGGGTTTACACCAGAGGTGGATGTTGGTGCTCTGACCTGGGAAGACATAATTGGAACCTCTGGTGGAAGATCAGTCCGAATGAAATCGTCAGACTGGGCAAAGAATACTCCTGGCTTTGGCGTATCGAATGTGGTGGTGACGGACGGCTCTCCTCGTGCTGAGGCAATAGGCGTACTAAAGCTGGTCCATGCAGTGGTTGCCATGTTCACGGACGGACTTGCCCCGAAAGGGTCTTCCGACATCCCATTCATATCGAAGTCCACACCAGTTATACTGCTATCAGGGTCCCAAAAGAGACGTGTTGCCGGATAAGCTGGGGCCGTTGCAGCTCCAGCAGGGGCAAACTGAGAAACGTAGGGGGAGAATTGGAAAGAAGGGAACTGCAATGGTGAAGGCTGAGGAATGAAGCTCCCACCTTGCTTTAAGTGTGATGTATTCGGTGTTGACATTCTTCTCGATGTAATTGACACAGGTGTGCTTAGCTTGGCAGGCTTAACCTGTTGACCTCTCCGCCTGGACGAAGAATCCCTTGTAGGAGGCGGTGTCCGCATTTGTGAAGGCTCCATCAAAGCAGCATCCAATCTACTCGTGGTCGAAATCTTTTCTTCAGGTCTGCCGTTCTCGGCTTGCTTTGTTAATAATGAGCTGCCACACTCTGAAAATCCTTGAGAATACCCAGTAAAGGGTATGGGTGTACCGAGTTGTGGAGGAAAGGTGGAAGAGTAGAAATCCGGCAGGGGAAACACAGGGCTATCTTGGCCGAGGGAGCTGGAGGCCCTGCTATCAGTGGGCGTGAACAAGGGTGCGTGGGATGTAGATATTGGTGTACAGTGTCCGATCACACGTGGTGTAGTGCCGGCATTGTTATGGTGGCCATTGTATGGATCCGGCTTTGGGGTACGGAACGGGTTGTTGTTGGACGTTGCCGATTGCGGCGTCGTGGAGGGACTTGGTATTTGCCAGTTGGAGAAACTGCAGAGTTAACACAAAGTTTAGCTATTGGACTAGACAGAAACCGCAACTCAGGTAGTAGAGAGTTGTAGGCAGCAGCCCCATGCTCATGTATCAGCCCTATAAACTTCGGTGTTACAATTGATGGCTAAGGATAATTGAGCATCTGCATTAAGACCTCGGGCTGGTCGTCCATGACCAGGTCTCAAGCTTATACAATCTCTTTCAGAACACCCAAGGCGGATAATACCAAGCACTTCTTATCCGGTCGACTATCACATACCCATGTGCATTTTGGTCCAAGCTCATAGCAGATGGAGTCTGCTTTGTTCGAGTATTCACCCTTCTAATCTGGTTGCTGATTTTCGCAGTTGTGAGGTCCGAAGACGGGCGATAGCCTGTTTCACAAGGACGGCAATCGGGAAAATACTGACAGAGCCTCGTGGAAGGTTCGTCGTCGTATGGCAAGCGAGTGCGGCACGAGTTGATTCAATTGCACGGTGAGATGTGGACGGCTTCTGATTTGCTATGGTCGTATTCTGCAGGCTTGAATAGAGGAAGTCGAAAGAAGGTCGAGCTGTAGCTTCGATCTGAGCCGGAGGAAGGGTTATTGGCTAAGGAGGAAGGGGGCTTTCAAGTTGCCATTCCTGGGTGCAGGAATTAACATTCTCATGGTACCCGGCTCAGATCGACACGAGCCATATGGTGGAGACGGGATGTGTGGGAGGAGACGAAGGCAGGTAAACGCCGACTGGTACCTGCAGCTGAAGCGATAGCTTGCTAGGCCGTAGTCGCTCCACTCAGCGTCTACAGCGGCCTGCTGGCGGGGATGCTACCATCGGCAAAAGGGACGCTGGTGCAGGGCAAAGTAAGCAAGCCAGTGCAGGCTAGCATTATGCTGTTCGTAGCATGCTAGTAGTACGAGTAGTGAGCAACCGAAAGAATGCTGAACCTTGGATTCCGCTGAGGAATTTCACAAGTTCTAGCCAATTAACTGCCTACCTCCGCCGGCTGTACCTTTCCTCTCGCTTACCTACCTTACCTAACACAAGATCTGCTGTCGATCGATCCACGAACACGGAGATTATGTGCTTCTTAACACATTGGCCTTTGGAAGGCACTGCCAGGGTAGTAATTATATGTAGACAGAAACCGTTGTTGTGTAACGTCAGCCAACCCCTCATTCGCATCAATATCAATTCCATACAAATCCGGAGCAGCAACTGAGTGCCCGTTTGAACGGCTTCTTAAAACTACGACGGGACTCGTATTTCGGCGTACGGATGTGCTCCGTTCGCAGATAGCTCCTACTACCTCGATGGTCGAATGCAATATTACCTACTGAGCTACGGGTCGCCTAAGGTAGGTACCTTATGAAGGTTCGAGGGTCCTCTGGTCCGTCTGGCTTAGAATGGCGGGGTTAAATCCACTGAAGTTTGTGCCGCAAGAGCATGAGCACATGACCTTCGTAAACCACAGGAAACAGAATTCGGGTATGACAAGCGCTTGTTTGATGGCTCTCGCCATGTAAATCGTATGATGGATGTGGAGAGGTCTGAACTCGAAACGCTCCTTTCCATCATCTCAGGCTCCCAGGACCAATGGCATCGTTGCTTTAGGCGCGATGTGCAACGCTTGCGGCTCGCTTGAGCAGCAACGAGCTTCATAACTTTCCGAGATCCAGGTTTCAGCTTTCCCTAGGCTACCAGCAAATGTTCACTTTCGTCTTCAAGGCAGTCCGAAGAAACGCAAAGCGTATCGGCGGCTTTATGGCCCCTCGGCCGGACATGGTATATGAGGTGCGTTAGCACATCACCAAGCGCCAAGGCTTGAATGTCAGCCGCCGAAAACCAACGTTCATGCTAATCATGACGGAGTTCGCAAGCAAGGCACACCGTTAATCTGCTTCGCAGTCAAGCATGGCCCGGGTTCTGCCTTACTGGCATTTTTCGATGGAACAATCAAGGGATAGGATTGTAAGACCGGTACATGAGACTGTAAGCTGGCCAGAATAAGGCGTGACCAACATCGAGCTGAGTATCGTCAATACATGGCTTTCGAACGCGTCAGGAAGGGAGCAGGGAGATTCGGTGAGTTTGGATGTGATAGACATTTTTCCGTAATAGCTGGGGCTCTCGATGATGGCGTCCATTGCTTGGCCGCGATACTACTTGACCCAGATGCTAAGGGGGAAGGATGTACGCAGTTACCGCGGGTGGAAGTCATCGGTGGTTTACAAAAAAGGTTGCCATTACGTAAGCCGGGCTGATCGACGACCTGGCAATCACTGTTGCGAGATCACCATGTCGATACCGGCATTGCTTGCAGATGTCTTGGACGCAACGGCTTCACAGCGACTCTTACTGTGACCGATTGCTAGGATGCTGTATCCTGCAGAGATGATGGTGGATTCCGTCTGGCCAACAAATGCAGAATGACTAATGATTAACCCTTCAGCCCAGCTTTGATTCGACTTAACCGCGGCGTTACTCTCCGTCAACTCATGCAAGCCCGCAACATTAGGAATTCTATGGTATCAAGGGTTTAACATCACGTCCAGTCAGTGGTTTTCCTAATAGCTATAGGTCGTCGGGCGAAAATGTTCATATGGACCGCGAAATCAGCCCTCCACCTCTGAAGCGTCGAAAGATTTCAAACTCGTCAGCATCCGCAACAGTGACCGCCGAAGAACCTACAAGCTCAAGACTCAATCCACCCACGAGCGGTAATCTTCGAGTATTCTCTTGGAACGTCAATGGCATAGCCCCATTTCTGACCCAGAAACCCATTACGTCCTTTTTCAGCGCCACCAAGTCTCGAAGAAGCCCTACTGCAGCAAAATCCCAACAAGCTCACTCCTTTCCAACGTTCTTACGGCGACATCGCTGGCCAGAGATCCTTTTCCTGCAAGAGGTGAAAATCAACCCACAGGACGAGCCCACAAAGCGAGCTGTCAGGTGTGTGGTAAACGCAAAAGACGATGAAGATGACGACGGACCGGAATATGAAGTCTTCTTCTGCTTGCCGCGGGACAAATACAACGCAATTGGCTTCGGACGTAAGGTCTACGGCGTAGCAGCAATAATCCGATCAGATTTCTACAATGAACATGTCTCAACAGTAAGAGAGGTGGACTGGGACGTCGAAGGACGGATACTCGTGGTAGAGACAAAGAACAAGCTATCGATATGGAACATCTACGCCGTCAACGGAACATCCAACCCTTACAGGTCGCCACAGACAGGCGAAATCGTCGGCACACGGCACGATCGGAAGCTAGCTTTCCATAAACTACTGCTGGAGGAATGCCTGCGGCTTGAGGGGAGGGGGTGGAAGCTGATCCTAGCTGGTGATCTCAATATTGCGCGGTCCCGCATAGATGGGCATCCAAATCTACGCACGAGGCCGGAGCAGCATGTCAAGAATCGGTATGATTTTAATCAGAAGTTCTTTGAGGATCAGCATGGCTTGCGGGCTATCGATGCTTTCCGGTACCTGCATCCGACGTTGAAGAAGTATACCTACCACGGTCGGGGGATAGAGTGGGGTTCTAGCGCGGACAGAGTTGATTTGATTATTCTGTCGAGGAGTCTTGTGGAGGGGCCAGGAGGTGATACTGGGATACTTGTAGAGGCGGATATCTTGGATAGTCCTCTAGAAAGAGGTCCGAGCGACCATGTTCCTCTTTTCGTATCTCTGTGTGTTGATATGGAAAGTAACGATAACCAAGTAGGAGATAAAGTCGATGACCGGACAACGCCTTGATTCCAAGGGATATTTGAGTTCCATTTCTGGCACTTCCGCCTCCCACAGATACACTCACGTATTTTGCGGTTAACTTGGCGAGCATTGTTTGAGTGCTATTGAGCCTTGAAGCAGTAGAATTGTCGCCACGATCCTCACACATTTCTGAAGACACCCTTTCGAGCAAGTATAGACCCAAGCACTAGGAATCTATCGGAGTATACGCCCAGATCATCCGCAGCGCCAAAGCAAGTCGCATCTTCCATAAGCTGCCCTCAAGTGACAAAAGGCCGAGATGCTCTAAGAAACATACCTGTTCTTCCCTTTACATCCACCCAGATCCCCAGTCAGGCCGGAATAAAGCTCTCCGTCTTCTATGACCGAGCTCTCAAGATCGTTACTCACGCGGCCAACGGCGCAACAGTCTCCACCGCCCTCTCCACAACCGCCTTCACCCTATCCCTCAACACCGCAAACGCACACTCCACCTCTAGCGTCTCCAGCCAAACCCTCGCAACATGCTTATCCACCTTGATCTCCACGCCCGGCACCGGAATACCCAACGCATGCAGCCTCTTCAGATCTTCTTCTCCCCTCTGCTCTTCGCTCTCGGTAGCAACTTCCGTTCCGTCTGCTTCTGGCTTAACTTTGCCGTCCGCGTCCGGCGCAGGTGAACGGGAGGGAGAGTTTTTACCAGCGACGCCGTTCGTAGGAGCGGTGAAAGACGGATTGGAAAGGGGAAGTTTGGGACGCATGATGGGGGTGATGTTTGGTCCGAACTGCGATTCGAGGAACCAGCAGAGACGCTCGAAGCGCTCTTCCGGCGTGAGGTTGGCGTGGAGGTTGCGGGCCGGGAGGCTCGGTTTCGCGTTGGATCTGGAGTTGTGGTTATGGGAGTGCTTGCTAGAAGAATCTGGTATTTCAATTAGTGTCAATTTTCATAGAGCATGAGCGAGTGCTCGGAGTGCGTCCTAACCGATATACTTACACTTTACAGCCGCAGGACTGCTCTCCACGGTCATTAGAACCGCTAGCACGGCATCTGCAATTCCGTCGTTCATCATGTTGCCCTCCCATTCAAGCTCCACTTCCCCTTGCCTCCGATACGTTACGGTCACGCAGTCCATCACCAGATAGCTAACGCTCGTTCGATCTACCTCCTCATCCGCTTCTTCCTTATTGACGCCATTTCCGTTAACTTCATCCTTAACGTCCCCTTCCTTTCGCTTCGAGATCTCCTTCACAGTCCCAAACGTGCCCTCCAAGGCCCATTTGATGAGCTCAACACCAGCCGCACTGAGCGTTAAACGCTGTCTACATGTTATTATGGTTGTCGCCAACCCAGCGTATTCTCTGAGATCCTCCGGCGCCATCAAGCTTAGCTTGAAATCATCCTGGACCAGTACGCCCGTGAGCAGCTTTGGCTCACCGTTGCCGTCAATCTCCGCTGGATCAATCTGGGCGAGTCTTCCGACCACTTTGGCAATCTTGTCCGCTTTGAAAGGGATCTTTAGCTCCTCGCAGTTGGCTGGACTGAAAACTTTTGTCTTGTGATGTTTTTCAGCGTTGAGAGAGAGGAGTTTGGACTTGAGGCGCATCATTTGTCCTTTCTCTCCATGAACAAGAATCTGCAGACTCGTGTTTAGCCTAGAGTTCTGATCTAACTTGTTGAATTTCTGAGTTCGACTTACAACAACAGGGGCAGCGACTTCCTCGATAAACTCGCGGTTCTCCTGCCCATCCACATGCGCAGCGAAACTAAATTCCTGCACAGAGCATCTGCGCGGAATCATGACCTGCTCGCCCTCTCTCATTGCGGGCGGTCCCCGAGCTCTTACGCCAGCACTTCCAGCAGCTTGGCCTTTGGCTGTCATGATAGCCGGTATTGATTCAGGCTCGTTCATGATCATCTTCGCCATCGTACCTTCGACGCTATAACCCGTGATTATTACACCGTTCCTTGAATCCGGTGCCCACCGCTCTAGCAGTTCTCTTGATACTCCATTTTGCAGCATACCGGGAGAGGCAAGCATGACGCACCCACCTACATCATCGAAGCGCTCCAGGCTCTTCAGTGAGCGTACAAAGCGAAAGTCCCAAGGACCGCCTTTGTCCGCGTTACCCGCTGCTTCGGCTTCCGCCATCCGCTCGCGGAACAGGCGTTTGATGTTGTCATTCATAGCACCAATGTATGTCTGATACACAACCATACATTTACGGGCAAGGTTTGAGGCGTAGTATATCGGTATCTTTTGATACTCCGGATGCCGAGCCCAGTATTCATCGAGTATCAGAAGCAACTCCTGCGCCCTACCGAGAGCAAATACAGGTAACAAGGCCCTTCCGCCGCGGTTCAAGATGGACGTGATGGATTTCATGAGCGCTGCTTCCCGTTCGAGGCGAGGTACATGTGATGCAATGCCGTACGTACTTTCGGTGATAAGTAGGTCGACCTTGACATTTTTGGGGACTTCAGCTGGTATTAGATGTCTGTCGTTCTCGCGAGAGTAGTCACCGGTGAAAAGTATGTTCAGCCCGGCGACCTCCATGAGAAACATTGCAGCACCGAGGACGTGGCCTGCTGGATATGGAGTAATACGGATGGATGAGACGGTATGGGTGGTATAGTAGTCTATGGCTTCGATTGAGGGAAAAGTTGAGAGGTGGTCGGCTTCGGTGTACAGTTGGGTGCGCTGTTCTGACGATGACGAGGTATTACTAGATCTCGTTAACTCTGTGGCCTGCAATTTCCATTATAATTCGTAAAACTTACCCAACTCGGACGCTGTCTTGTATAAGCCATTTATAGATAGCTTTCGTCGGATGTGTCATGAAGACACGTCCCCTGAAGTTCGTCTTTGATAGGACATAGGGAAGCGAAGCTGCGTGGTCTATATGAAAACTATATTACCTAGTCAGCTAAAGTGCAGGGAGTAATGGGAGCGAACGGAGGCCAGGAGGGCTGGTCTTATAGGTATTGTAAGGGTATGGGAAGGCCGTGGCAGCACATGGATACGATGACCGCAGGAGAACAAGGTTATATTATGTATTTGCTATAGACGTACAAAAAGGCTGCTGCAACAGCCGTTCAGAAGAAGACAGCGTGTTAATAGCCTGGCGTGCACCCATACGTGCCGTGGCTCTCCGCATTCAAAGGAAGGTCTCAATATCCAGATGAGAGCCAGGCCAGTGCGATTATACATAATATTAAGAGGGGAAGATATGACCCGAAGCGCTCCCAAGGTAGGAAAACTGTGCTTACTGGCTTATGAGGAGGACGTCAACTGTGCTTAAATCGAATTCATCGTAAAAAGGTAACGCAGCCAAACCGTCATAGGCAGGGTGCATCCCGGCGTCAAGCTTCCAAGGCAAGCAGTCAGCATTTGTCCAGACGCAGAGGTATTATGATTCCCCACCATTATTGTCTTGCCCTTATACTGAACGATGTGACACGACCTTCCGACTTCGTTACCGCCTCCTAAGCAAAGGAACATCAACTGATCGGCTGGGTCCACAGGTTCGTCATCTTGAGGCTGCAGTGCAGCGATTTTCCGTTTGGCTGCCATTCTGTGCCTCGTCCACGGTACGAGACTTGAGGAAGATCGCCCGCCGGGAAACGTGATAGCGTTCAAGGTAGCGCGTTGTAGGAACTCATGGCAGTTGAGTGTTGTGGAACTTTCCGTTAGTGATTCTGCGCCTCAGCAACATGACGCAGGTGCGAAGGAATCCCGCCGAGTTAGGTCCAGGGACGGTGAGTTGTGAAGGTCGAGCAGGCAGGAGGGGGTGAATGAATGATGGATGGTCGAGAGGCCTGAAAGAAGTCATAGAAGTTGTGTTCACGGTCCGCTTCGGCTACCGTAGCCTGGTAGCGGCGGTCCGCGAACGTTCACAGCTTCCATTTCCTGTGACGTGGGCGATCAAAGTCATTAAAATCGCAACGCTCACGAGGCTCTCGCTGACACCAAGGAAGCGCTGCTAAGGAGGGGAGGATTACGCTTGCACTAGCGACATGAAAGATGCTGCATATCTGAAACAGGCGGGACAGTAAGAGGAGGCGCATCCTGGCGCAAGTCGGTTGTCAGGCAACGGCGACATCATTGGCGACAGCGGGCTCTCAGCATCTGGGCAAGATGTCAAACCAGGACGGCCAGCAACCTCAGCAGCGGCTAACATACCCACCGCCGCCTCCGCCGCGCTACAGCTCTCCATTCCCCTCGATCCGTACGCCCAATCCTCATAGCCCGTCGTCGTCTTTAGAGCCTCCTGCAAAGCGCCAATGCCTGTCTCCTAATCCACCCTCTCCATACGCTTCACACAGGAACTCTCCAAACATCGCAAATGCTTCGCTGCCAAGAGTCCATAGCCCCCTTCAGCAGGTGCAACAACAGCCATGGAACCAACCCCAGCCCCTCCAACAACCACTACCTCAACCGCCGGTGAAAAGGGAGGAGATGGACGACAACAAAATCATGGGCCCACCGACGAAGCCAGAAAAAGCCCCTGATGCACAGATGCTCAATGATTTGGTCTATGCGTCAGGCATCGATTTAAATGAGGAAGAGAGATACCTGGCGGAAACATACCGTAATGCGAACTCATTCACATCAACCTCTTTCAACTCAAAAACCTCATCCACAATATCACCGAACAACAGCTTCAATAACCTTTGGAACCCCTCCTTCGTTGGCCAAAATACTCTCCAACCTCCTGGTTATCAGCCTCAAGCTCCCCAGCTTCAGCCGCCGCCGCCAAAGACGCCTGAGGATATAGAGAATGAACGACATAAAACGGCAGCGAGGCGACTCGCCGAAGAGCAACAACAGCATCTATCAGATCCTTTCCTGCAGCTCGGAGCCGTGCGCCGCATTATGAACCGGCGTACCTACGACTACGGGATAACTTTCAACGTAGAAGGTCTGTACGACCCCACCGGTCCGCGTACAAACCCACAAGGCGAACTTCTTAACTCCTATCTACACCGTAACAATCCGTTAGCTGATATACTCGCGCTGATATCCCTCGCATCGAGCGCGCGGTGTAGAGATCTCCTGGAAGACGCGTACGAAGTCGCGCGCGGTCGGCAGACTAGTTCCGACGGCGTAATACCACCTGAATGGTCAGACATCGCAGCACCGATACCGCAAAGTCAGGAGATAATAGCCACGCTGAAAGCCATAGCGCGCGAAGATCGAATAAGAGAAGAGGCGCGAGTCAAGAAGCGGGAACAGCGAGCCGTGGCTGCGCAAGCATCTGCAAGCGCGTCGGAAACACCGGCTGAGAATTTGATTGCTCCGGAAGTCAAGATGAGCAAGAAGGAGAGGGATAGAATAAACAAAGCGGGTCAAACGGACGAGGTGCTGCATCAGAATGCCAATACGACGATGAAGCAATTCTTGGGCACGAAGACGTATTCGTGGATGTCCGCCGGCACTTCGACACCCAGCTTTGGAGGCTCGCGCATGAGTTCTGGGACTAGTACGCCAAGGCCCACAGCCGGGTTGGGCGGAGGTGGTGGTGGCAGAACAGGAGTTGGCGGTGGAGGAGCGCAGAACGCGGCGCTGGTGGCTAAGCAGAACAGGCTGGGTGAGTGGAGGGAAGATGGCGAGAAGGGGAGGGGTATACAGATTAGGGATTGGATCTCTGTTTTGGAGCGGGATGGGAGGGAGAAGAAGACTCTCGCAAAGGCATATGTTATATTGCTTGCTGAGGATCAGGCACGGTCGTCGTGAAACGGGTGTGATAATCTTGGGGGCCTTTGCGTTGCGGAGTTTTCATATCCCACGGTAGAGGACGGCTACTGAGGCGTTTTGGCTGAAGGCGCAGATATTGCCTGTCAGTATTGCTGACGGCAGGGAAAACTACTTGGGTGACATTTCCCCGGGCTCCGGAATGTCATTGTTACAGACGTTGCAGACCCGTACAGACAACAAACACTTGGGCTACAGCCAGCTCATGATTCTGAGTTGAAATTTATTTAGGCCTAGAGGACCAGGTCACAGCAGTGCAGATGCCAACAATCTGCCTTTCAAATTCCTCATATCTAGCGCTTTCTGCTAATCCTATGTGCTCGTCTTGTATTCGGGATTACAGTGGCTGCGTAACGTACTACGGTGTGGAGCCTTCGAACTCTCACTACTGTTGAGGAACCCAGCTTAACTGCTTCGTCTACATGGTCGAGCCCAGAGCCCTTTCCTTACGTGCCCTTCCATTCAAGCCACGCTTCGACCCTCGGGGCGGTCGTTCAATGTGAGGGTACTGTTCATCAATGGCACTCATAGCGTCAAGTGCTTCCGTCGCAGCCTGCCTGGTATGCTCCTCCAACTCTGTATTCTGCTGAAAAGATGTCAAGCGCTCCTTCCAGAAGGTCCACCTCCCCTGACTCATCTCACCTCCCTTCCCCCAGAGGGAACCGATGCACAAATTGTTCCCTCGATACATGTTCGGCTCTCCATCACGGAGCATTCTCCCAGCAACAACGAGCCACTCTTTAGCTGCCGGTACTTCGAGGTTAGGAAACTTGCTGGGCAGTTCCAACACACCGCACACGACATCGTAACCATGATCCAAGTATCCGATGAAGTAGCCTTCCAGCTTGAATTCGCGAAGACAACCTCCGGCCACAAGCTGCGCGTCGAGTCGTACGCAGCTCTGAATGTTGGCACGCAGCTCTTCCCATTGCTCTGGTGTGTGCTGTTTGTTACGCCTCTTCCAATCGAGATTCTCGAGCCGCCCTGTGTACGCATCGTGCCAAACATCGCTGAAGTAAGGCAGGTCGCGCCAGAGTAGTTCTCCGGCAGAACTCTCAAGATAGGGCGACGTGTCGCTGTTCGTTAGGTCTGCTGGTGGCAGCTTTTGAATCTCTTGGAGTAACTTAATGATCTTAGTCTGCGCCGAGGGAATCTGCTCGAGTGCGTTGCAGAAAAACCACCAGTATCGTTCGATATTTAACCCGATATCGGCATCGTCTGCTATAGGCTTCGTAATCCGGCGTAAGGCTTGCTGGACAGTAATCTCTTCCCGTAGATACTGTTTTAAGGTATGCGCAGCCTCGGGGTATATACCATTGTCCCTAGTCCCGTCCCCATCCGGATCGATTCTGTGTTCGAACCAAGCGTCAGACATTCTGCTATATAATTATACAGTAGCCTCCGACGTGAGGTACCAAGTGGAAGATGTTGATGGTGCTCGGTCGCAGGGCTCGGAAATTTTTAAATATGTTTCGCTTGACAGACAAAGGAATCCTTCTCTAGACAAGCACCGGACGACAATTGTTGCAATGGGTTTCCGGTTGCGATGCATCACCAGCGGCAGACAAAGAAACAGAGGTATTCTTCCTAAGACGTTTCCGGTCTCTGTACATGCACACCACAAACTCGGTACGCGACAGAATCGAAGCAATAGTTCTTGCCAATAGATATCGCTGCCCACCTGAGGATACCAAGGTTGTTCTACAGTAAAAGGGTTTGTGGACTACCCTCAGCGGTCTGCGTCTTGTACATAGTATCATACCACCTTCTAGGCGATGCCGAGCTTCTTCGCAATCAGTGCCCTCGGTAAACTCAAACAGCGCCACAAGCAATCCTTGTTGTATCTTTAAAATCCTATCGCGCAAAAAAATCATCATTGTGTTGGTCGCTTCTGCCATGTTCCAGTTAGAGTTGCATGCTTCAGAATGCAACATTGTCTTTGTAATCCACACCCTCGGCTTAAAATGACTGCGCCGCTCCATCGTCAAACACTGCGTAAGCTGTTACTTTCCAGTCCTAAAACTGACACGCAAGTAGAAATGGGCCAGAGTTCGTTCAGACACCGTGTGAACCCTTAGGGTTGGTGGTCAGATACCCGAACAAAGTCCGGACCTAAATAAGAGCCCGTCTTGATTGTGATGAACGTCTGAGGAAGGTTGTTGGAAGTAAGACGCAGGTCAGAGTGTGATCTTCCGCTCGAGTTTACAACAGCATCGCAATTGCTACGCTAGCAGCAAGTGTCAGAGCAGACCACCCCCAAGGGCTTATTCTTGCCACTCCACCAGTGGCTATTGGTCCGGTGTATGCGCCTGTGGTTCTAGGGCTGGACATGGACGAATACCCGGTAACGGTGACGATGAAAGGAACAGCGCCAAGGCTACTGCTTGTTGAACGGGAAGCCAGGGGCACTGTGTCACTACCTTCTACCAGCGCTGTTGCGGACGGCGCAAGGCTGAAAACATTGCCCGAAATGGAGATTGGAGGACCGCCGGGCCTAAGTGTTTGTGATGCGACAATGTACTCGCTGACACTGTTTGCCGTCATGACCGAGCCAGCAATGGTCAATGCCGGTGCTGCCGTGCCCGCTGCAGCGATTGCTGTTGGTCCTGCAGGTGGAAGATACTGCGTGCTAGTAGCTATGACAAGCCCAGTCGCAGAGGGAGCTAGCGAGAAGGGCATCCCAGATACAATTACTGCGGAGCCGCCTGGAACCAGTGTTTGCGAGCCAAGAACGTAGTCGGTGGAAGAGCCGGCCGTTACTGTAAAGCTATTAAAGACAATTGCAGGAGGCGAATGAGAGGCCGAGGTTGATATAGATGGTTGACTTGCATATGCAGGTGGGGCAGACGCAGGCAGGATGGGTGTAGAAGATAGCGATGCAGCTAAGGCCGGCACCTCTGCGACTGAAGCACTTGAACTCATAGTGAACGATTCTGACACGATTGGAGCCGGTACAGATGCGGATATCTCATTCGATGACGATAGGAAAGAGACCGACCCAGATGAGACAGCTAAAGTGGGTCCTTGTTTTATCGGGTGTGAGGCAGTTGATGGCGAAACTGCCTGAGCAGTGTTGGCTGTTTCTGACGACGAGTCCGGGAAATTAAATGATGCAGGTGTCGGCTGAAGCGCTGACTGCTGAGTTGGTGATGGCGAAGACAAGCTGATAGACCCTGCTGCAGTAGAAGCTATCGAACCCAGTCCAGCAACGAGGTTTTGGGTGACAGCACCTTTATCTTCCCCGTTTCCAACGGAAATGGCTGTCGACATGCTTGCTGCAAAGACAGTGGAGGTGGTTGTCAGAGTGGTTACTGGATGAAGGTAAGTTTGAAGTGCAACCCCATCTAACCTTGTGATTTTGCCCAAATCCACACTTCGACAAGCCGGGAAAATCTTCTGAATGCTGCGTGCGATACTGAGATATTGTTGGTTGGGCTCGTTGGTACTAAGGCTTGGAAAGGCAGAGACATCGGAGTTTCAAGGGCAGCGCCGGGCAAGGAGTCACTCAGGGTGATACAAGAGCCATCCGTTGCGGAAAACACGGACGTCAGCATGTCGACATTCTTTATCTGAGCGTAATCAGTCGGAATAGGTGCTGATCGGGGTCAGCGGACACATTGTAGCTTGATTGCCTGGTGGCGGCCCTACTATGTAAGATTGTCCGTTGTCAATATCCCATTCGGGACGCACTCGTTGAGCCCTATACATTCACTGAGTTGACTTGCGGTGTCGTGGTTCGTTATTGTCTCATAATGAGTAACGCTCGTGCCACTGAATGAGATGATCGAGGCTAGTACAGTTGCAACAGTCCATTCCTCAGTTGTCGAGTCTGCCCATTGGATCCAGGGACCGTCGACATTGAAATAGCACCAACCGCAAGGTTTTTGAGGGGCAGCTAATGATGCCTCTGTCAAGTTTATGTAAGGCATTCCTCGTAGGTGGGTCATCATTGTGGCGGAGGAGTGGTGGTACTTGGGAATGGAGGGGACGGCGTCTGATAATCTGTTAAGCTCGTGACAGACCATGTCGCTGTGGGTTCCGTGCTGGTCTGGCCCGGAGACAGCTGTGCTATCATGCGGTCAGTGAAATTCTTAACCTGACACGGACCGGCTTACATTGCTGCAAAGATTGGCTTAGAAGACTAAAGGCGCATATATACTTCAGCCAGACGAGGCGTTGCGAAGCAGGCATTGCGAAGCAAGTCAACGTGGTACGAGGAACGTTTTTCGAACTCTCTCAAGGCAACACGATGAATGTTAAGGCCAGGCATTCTTCTGTGATCCGCCATTCTGGACATATATATTGACTGCTGGCCAACCTCGCGCTTCGGCCATCCCGCAGTATATGTTCCCATAACTGCTTTAGGGGCGTGCAAGGGAATCTGATTCGTTTAAAGGTGACCCGCTGCGCGCTTACTTGATGTGCGGGACGTCGATGCCTGCAGTTCACTCCTTTTGTTCTTCGACATAGTCACAGCAGCTTACTGGGTGTTCGCATCGAACGTTCTTTTTGTGGGCAAAGCAAGCAGGGATAGGCCCCTTGTAGCCATGCATAGGCGCTGTCACAGCCTTGCGTAGACGCTCTTGCATCTTTCCGCAACGCGCCAGCCAGGCACGGTCGAATCAAGAAGTGCAGATCTAGGATATGATACTTCGGTCCAGCTAATCTGTCGTCGCCAGGGCTCTCCCAAGTTTCAGAGCCTCCTTTATATGTATTTTGGGGCAGGTGGGGAATAGAACTTGGTAGTTTTATATGGGGCGCATGTCTGTCCCGCGACGGTATTGCTCTCTTCAAAGCTTCATCGAATTATGACTCTAGGTCTTTCATGGCCGTTAATTTGATCCTATCTTGCGGGCATGCTTAGATATGGCGTTCCAAGCAGAACGAATGTGCATTTGTCGCCTGCTCCTCTACATTCTTCCATTCATAGGCGTTCGGGCGCTAACCTCGGCGGAGCTTAGGCCGATATCGGTGGACCCCACAGACTTCTGGTAGGTGATGTGTTGCAAGTCCCCTCTCATTCTCTACGGAAATATCATTAACGCAGTTTTGGTAAGGGACGGTGTAGACGGACCATGGAGTTCCTTTCCAATACGTGTTGGCACTCCTGAACAAGTTATTCGTGTCTTCCCATCTACCGCTGCGCAGGCATCCTGGGTAGTATTGCCTGGAGGCTGCCCTGCCACTAGCCCACCAGACTGTAATAGTTCAAGAGGCGGTATATTCTCTCCCAATGAGTCGACCACTTGGATTGACTCGGGCCTTTTTGAGCTTGGTATCGAACAGAACCTCAACTATTCCAATTGGAACAATGGCGATTATGGCACTGATACGTTGAGCCTTGGGTGGCTTGGTGGTGATGGACCGACCCTGGAAAACCAGATCGTAGCTGGCATTGAAACAAGCCAGTGGCATCTAGGTGTTCTTGGACTTAGTCCGCAATCAATCAACCTGACGAACTACAATACACCTCGGAACAGTCTGCTGTCGAGTTTGCGGAGCTCAGGCCTCATCCCAAGGTAAGTTTGCGGGCGTGTAGCCGAAAGGGAGGGTGCTAAGCTACCAAGTCTATCGTATGGCTACACGGCAGGAGCTCATTATCGTACGTCAAGGAAAAGATAGACATCAGGGAGTTATGCTGACTGCGCGCAAAAGGGCTCAAAAAGGTTCTTTCCAGTCTGACTCTCGGCGGATACGATGCGTCCCGGTTTACTCCTAACGATGTAACATTTAATCTTGCGCCAGACGTTTCTCGGGATCTTGTGGTGGCATTACAAGATGTTACGATTGCTACTACGACCGGAATCCATTCCGCGCTCCCTGAGCCTGTATTCGCCTACATTGACTCTACTGTGCCCCATATATGGCTTCCGCTGGATGCATGTCAAGCCTTCGAAGCCGCTTTTGGAATAACCTGGGATGAGACCACCGACTTATACCTCGTTAATGACACACTGCATCAATCATTACTATCGCAGAGTGCAAACGCAAGTGTGACTTTCAAACTCGGCGATAGTCTCACTCCAGGGGGCCATACAGTGTCGATAATCCTTCCATACTCCGCTTTCGACCTCTCGGTCTCCTGGCCTATCGTCAATGACACCACGCACTACTTCCCACTGAGGCGCGCCGCAAACGCATCGCAAGTTACTCTGGGTCGGACATTTTTGCAAGAGGCATACCTCACAGTAGACTACGAACGCAAGAACTTTTCTATATCGCAAGCGGTCTTCAACAGTGAAGGCACTCCGCAGCAACTTGTCTCCATAATGCCTCCAAACAGCACGACTATCGGACAGAGCAGCACCATCTCGCACCGTCTTTCCCGAGGTGCGGTTGCTGGTATTGCTGTTGGTAGTTTTATCTTGCTTGCCGCATCCATGAGTTTTCTTGTCTTTTGCCTCAGGCGCAAACGAACACGCAGACGAGTTGAAAAGGAAGCCGAGAAAGCCCGGCAGTCCCAGTTCGTCGAGCCACGGCTTGTCTCTGAACTGAACGGAACAGAGTCCAAACTTGCGTGGGTTGATCGAGAACAGGTGGTGGAGATTGGCAACTCATACTTGCATACTACTGTCCACGAGATAGCCTGTCCGAGCCCTGTTTACGAGGTTCCTGCGGAGGAAGTTCTCTTCAGTCCAAGGTTGAAGATGCAAAGTTAGACTGTGCAAGTTGGTCCAAGGCTGAGCTTGGTAGCGCAGTATCGTCTTTCTGGCCGTCAAGCGGTATGTTTTGTCTCCTTGTCCTGTTTTAAGGGATATATATCAGGTATGAAGGAAATGGAGTTTACGCTCGTATGATGTCTTCTCGGTACATCACTCATGAAAGACATTTTGATGCGGCGCCTGAACCCGCACCTAATCTAGCATATGCCCCGTTGAAGAGTATGTGCTTGCACCCTCGTCCACGCTGGATCCTAAGTTATAACCCGATTGGCCATCATAGTCCTTCCATGTTAATCCGGCTGGCATATGTATCCAGAATGCGGCAACGTCTGCCAGATTGATACACAGAGCGTGCCGTTTTGTGACCGTACCGAAGGCGCCCTCTTGTGTCTCGAACGCGGCCGGTGGCCGGTGTTCCCTACGTGGAAGGTAGAGGTGTATAAAAAAAGGGCTGCTGTGGCTTCACAATAGTATGAATGTCAGTACGTTAGTCAACATTGTCTTTCCAAGTGGCGGTCTATGCATGTGTTTTGGCTGTCGGTCATAGCGACTGCTCATGTTAGATACTTGTTACTTCGAAAAGTAGTGAAATACGTGTTCTGTGTTGAACAACCTTGGAAGTGTTAGCAGGCCTACGACATTTCGGTGGAGCACAAAGTTGTGTTGTCATGGTTAGATCACTGCTGGCTGGCAGGACTTGTCTTGGTAGCCAGGCAGAGCGCAAGTATCGTCACGAGCAGTTCGTTCCTAATCTCATTTCTTGGGATGATTCTCATGTAAGCAGAAAACTAGGCAGCCGCCGAGTTGGACGCATTTTGCTCAACTTCCTCGAAGGTTTTAACAAGACCCAACAGCTAAATTGTTTGCTGCCGCGCATGTGGATGCAGGCCGTTTAATGTGTCCATATTCCTATCTGTTCCAAAGATTGTTATCTATAGAGCGTCTATTTCGACTGCCCAAGCATCAACCACAAGCTACGAACACCAGCCCACTCAATTGGTGACTTGACAGTCAACAGGCCCGGGTGCGTGCGTATACCATCGCCGATACTGTAAAATCAATCAGAGACGTGGGAAGGACACAGCTAGTTGTAAAGCTGCGGCAGAAGTCATCGCTGTTCTCTTCCGTGCCCCTGTAGGACTCGTCAAGCATGTGACAGAAGGTAATCTCAGTGGTACCCATTCGTCCTTGACTTTTCCTCCCTCCTCTGCCTTTCCCGCTCAAGCCGGATCTTCGTAGCTTCGGTACCATCATCCATCAGTGTCTCCCTAAACCAGGGATGCTGCAGCGCTTGCTTTGCACTTATCCTCTTCTTCGGATCATACACAAATATCTTCTTCAGGAGGTCCAGGAACTGGGCATTGAAGCTGTTGTGGGGCGGTATGGTTTCCTGTAGATTTATGTCAACCTCTCTGCTATTCGTTGCATGCGACCCAATATCGGCGTGGCCGCTTACATGTAATTGTTTCATTGCTTTGACATATCTTCGTGACGCTCGTGAAGTCTCGTTATTGGGGTAGTCCAGTGTGTGGGCTTTTGGTTTGAAGTAGCTGCCGAACTATTAGAGCCTTGCATTTTCGGCAATATTCTTACTTACGCAGCTGCGGCATTTTTGTTGCTACCCCTCCCCGAGAGCACTTGTCTGACAATCTCTTTATCAATCTTTCCACCACACACGGCTTCCATCATCGCCAGATGCTCCAGATTGTCGTGCGTCTGGAACAAAGCATCTCCTGTAAAGAATTCGACCAAAATGCAACCAATACTCCAAATGTCGCAAGGGAAACTCCAACCCAGGTTAAGAATGATTTCGGGCGCACGATAATGTCTTGTTGACACGACCGATGAATGATATTCGTCGTCAAAGGTGGCGGATCCAAAGTCAATGAGGCGTATTTCTGGCTCTAGCAAAACTTTTCGATACTTGGCAACTCGGGCTGTTGTGGTGGAGGACGACGGGATTGTTCGATTGTAGGTGAAAGTTTGGTACCCACCACCAACAAGTAGGATATTCTCAGGCTTCAGATCGGTGTGGATGAGATTGAGGTCATGTAAAACTGTAGCAAGTTAGCTACAAAAGCAATGCCGGATGCGTAATGCCTTACAAGCCACACTTTGCAGGAGCTGCCGTGCAAAAGTTTGAATATGCGTACTTGGAAAAGGTGTGAAGCTGTTACTTTTCAGAAAGTCGAAGACACTCTGGCCGAGTAGGTCGGTCACAATGCAGATGTGATTTCTGAAGTCGAAGCAATCCCGCAGATGGATACATTTGTTTCGGTTGTTCTTGTCGTTCGACGCCAAGGTTGAGAGTACTCTCAGTTCTATGCGAGAGGCGTCCCTGTACTTTGGAACAGCACGGATGATCTTGATGGCGCATCTGGAATTATTCCTGCGTCTGTCTACTGCTTCGACAACTTTGCCAAACGTGCCTTGACCGAGTAACCGCACAATATGATCTTCGAATGCAAAGTCAGTATCGGCTGTACAAGATCAGTTACCGCATGCTCACATCTTTCCGTCAAAGGACTGTTTTCGTGCACTACGTAGTGACCGTCCTCATCGTCGACCTTTTCGAGAGCCGCTGCTGATCGCTGTGGCGCGTAAGCTTCACCTAATACCGATGAACGCATGTAGGCCTTTCCACTCACATCCGAGATAACTGCCACATCAACATCTTTGGCTTTAACCGGTGGCCTCGGAGGCGGAACATAAGTGCTATGAGGGACACCTCGTAAATCGCTTTCACGCCTCTTGGACTCCTCGTAGGCAGGTTTTCCCGTTCCTCTTTTCCGCTTCTGTCCCGCAACTGCACTAGCGCCATTGCTTGCTTGTGATCCTAGTGACGTAGGTGCTGTCGTGTTCATTGCAGACGCAGTCCGATCTGTCGAGTATCCATACCTTGAGATAGAATCGTTGTTGGACGGACTTCGTGAGTGAGAATACAGCGCGGGTTGTTGGTAGGCAGGATCATGAGCGGATGCCGCAGTTTTCCGCTTCTTGTCCGCATGCCGAACGCTTCCATTCGCCGCTATTGTTCGCGACGTGTGATTTGGCCGGCGGCCGTGGGCGGCGTTACGAAGAGGTGGGCTTTCGTCGTCAATGACAATAACTTCCTTCGGTATGCCGTGTTTATAGAACTCATTCCAATCCGGCTTTTTCTCCCGCCTTGTCTGGTTCACCATGTCGGAGTTCTCTGACTGTCTCAGGGTATCATTTGATTGACTCTGTATGGAATTGGTCGCGGCTGTTTTCCGAAGGTCTGACGAGGAGTTGTTGTTAATAGGGTAGCCGGGTTTGTATTGTGAGTGGCTAGGTTTCTGAAGTTGAGGATAATTAAAGGCCGGTTGAAAACTTTGGTGATGTGAATAATACTGATGGTGTGGGGGATGCGTAGCGGTCACTGTCGAAGGTGTCGACATGGTAGATTGTGCGAGGTGACCACTACGCTCTTCGCCTTGCACCGGTTAAGGAAGGCACTGCGAGACTGGCGATGCTCAGTACAGAACTCTCTTCGACTATTCCTAGGAGTTATGGCCAGTCCTTGAGCATCCGGGCTCCTCAAAGAGTCTCGGGATTTTGAAAACCTTCTCTCTGATGCTGCAAGCTTTTGTCAATCCAAGTCCGAATGGTGGAGCAAATACGGCCGGCTTGGGCGGTTGGCGGAGTGTTGGAATTTTAACGAGCCGCTTTCTGGGCGAACCGTCTACAGGTACATCATCGTGAAAGCTGAATTGGCAGACAAAGCCCTGCTTTAGCCATACTATCCATCAAAGAGACTTGAGACTTGTTGGTGAAGTCAGACATGAAGCGGGCGTTGGTGGTGGCCGGCGATGTACGGCCGGGGCGTGTGTGGAGCGAATAGCGTGTGGGCAGCTAACCCGTTCGGGTGGCGCTCATACAGTTTCTCAAGCCCATCACGGCTGATTTGCAGGCAAATCAGCATCAGGCTTAGGAACCCCTACAAATTCCCACTACGTCAGGCCCTTGTTACTCCCGTACCACTGTGCCCTCATCCAGCTTCTACTTTTTCACTTTCTTTCCTAATATCTCTCACATGGACAGTATGGCCCGATGTGAAGTGAGATAGAAGCTGGGAAGTGCTCCATCCTCAAGTGCTATGGCACATGTACAAGCTTCGACGCTGGGCAAAGATTACCCTGACAAAGTCATTGTCGTATGTACATCCCCAGCGCATCCGCATGCAGGGTCGGAAGCCCTGAGACACCGGGTAACCATGGAGGCACCGGGCCAACCTATGTTAGACCAAGTCCTGGACGTTTCAAATGTTTACTCAAGTAATAACAATATGTATCACTTTGAGCCATCTCTCGAGGCTTTGGTAACACGTCTGACTTCCTCCTCAATGCCCTCAAACCTGGGTTACCATCTTGAATCACGTGCCGTTACCTCGAATTCATTCTGCACACAATGAAGCTAACTAAGTCCTAAGATAAGATCCTTTCTAAGCCTTCGCTTCTCCCGAGACCACATCGTTGTTCAAAATTTGCCCAAAGAAATCTTCTATCACCCTCGCCGTAAGGCTTACGATGAGTTCAATATCTTCTGTGGAGGAGGTGTAAGGTGGCGCAAGAAGAACATGGTCTCCTACTTTGCCATCCACCGTACCTGTACCGGGATAAATCGAGATGCTATAAGGTGGCTGCATCCCTTTCTCATGCACGCCCATAGCAACACCCTCTCCCGGATCGAACGGTGTTTTAGTAATTTTGTCCTTGACAAATTCGATGCCCCAAAAGAGTCCTCTGCCACGAATATCACCAACGTTTGGATGCATGCCTACCCTTTCCTTCAGCAGCTTTTCCAGTAAAGTACCCATTTTCTTTACATTGTCGAGCAATTTCTCCTCGCGGATAATTCTCTGTACTTCTAACGCCGCTGCGCAGGCAACCGGATGGCCTTGGTAAGTCTGACCATGTGAGAAGGCGCCCGTGCCCTTGTCCAGAGAATCAACGACCTTGTGATTGATCAAGAGGCCAGCAACCGGAAGATATCCGCCCCCCAAGCCTTTGCCGATTGTTTGAATATCAGGAACGACGTCCTCCTGTTCCCAGGCATGAAGTGTCCCTGTTCGTCCCATACCACTCATGATCTCGTCCAGGACGAGCAACGCACCGTACTTATCGCAGACGGCCTTCATAGCTTTGAAGTAACCCGGTACTGATGGCACGCAACCCAATGCCGCTCCGACAACTGGTTCTGCCACAAATGCACAAACAGTGTGCGGTCCCAATCGCCTGAATTCGTCGTCTAGTTCTTTAGCCAACCTCTCCACATATTGCTCGCTACTTTCACCGGCTCTCATTCCGCGATAAGCGTTGCAAGCTGACACCCTAGTGATGTTGTTAAGGAGCATCGGCTCGAAAAGCGCTCGGCGAGCGACATGTCCGCTCATTGATAGTGAGCCTAGAGTGGTGCCATGGTAAGACTCTTTCCTTGCAATGAACCTTGTTCGCTGTGGTTCGGGTGGTTGCAATTCTAAGAAGTATTGCCTGGCAAGTTTCATTGCAGCGTCCATGGCCTCGGAGCCTATGAACGTATCAGTATCAGTTGTGCTGCCCCACGTATTCTCGTTGTGCTCTGCTGATACACAGCCTCAAAAGCATGTGTCAATCTTTCAAACGGATTGACTAAATCTGAAACAGAATGTGCTTCTTCGTCACTGTCCGCCTTCTCGCCCTGCACCTGACCGGAACAAAATTCAGAGTCACACGGGGCTTCGGGGAGCTGAAGCAAACCATCTGAATGGAAGCTTACCCGAACTGACAATGAAGACCTTGGCCATCTCCCCGTCCGTAGACCTGACGAGCTCTTCAGCGAGGCCTTCCGCACTGGAGCTCCCAAAGAACAAAGAATGACAATATGAGACTTCTTCCATCTGTGCAGCTACAGCTCTCTTCACCCGCTCATTGCCGTGGCCAAGGCATGCCACTGCCGCTCCCCCAGTAGCATCCAGCACGTTTTGTCCGTTGCTCAAATGCAAGTAATTTCCCGAACTGCTGATGACCCGGAGCGGATCGTGGTGTAGACTCCGGTGGAGGACAGCACTGTTCGTGGAGCCGCCGGTACTACTCTTGCCCTCGGGCTGCGGGTTGACTACCACGTTACCGTCGTTGACGATAGCAATTGGAGACATGTTCAGCTTCTAGTAGCTCTTAGAACCGCACAAGGATAGTCCTGCTACACCAAAGCTCGATGTCTTTTAAAGGTACAACGGAAGTGTTGGGAGAGAACGTCCGGAGTGACGAACTACGTTTTTCGCTTGATGAGGAAATATTGACAACTATGTTGGATTTCAGCTAGGTGTTAATGCTTGAAACCAAGTTGAAACTGTATATATGACAATCTATAAGTTTTCATGGCTTCGTAACACTCGGCCCGCAGCCGGATGTTGAACGTGTCCTACGTGCTCGTTGCAGGGATCGTGTATTGGACATTATCTACGCGCAGATATACTTTGAGTATCGTGACGGCTGAAGTCAAGTTCTACGTCTGGCGCTCTGCACAAATTTGTTCTGCGCTGGACTATTGGAAAAACGAAGACGAAATTCAAGGCGCAGTCGTTGCCGCAGTTCATGGGGTGCATTAATAGGGCTCATCATATGAGAGGGCGTTGCCTGCGAGTTAGCCAGCCATGAAGGTCACCTGAGGGCCGAGTCGGGCGTTATGGACTAAACCCCACGAACTTGAGCCACGAAGTGCACAGCTAATGGAGTAATAAAGGCCTGCGCACAAATAATTCGAGACGACCGACTTGCATTCATAAGCACCACTTGTCCTGTCCAAAGCGTTAGAATGGCCCTCCACCAACGTGTAGAAGAAGTCTCCGACTCAGACAGCGAACCCGCAGAAATGGATCCCTCTCAGTTCGATCCCAAACAGCACCTTATCCCACCCTCGGCCATTCCCTCTTCTTCCTCCGCTACCTCACCAAGTCCTCAATTCCAGCCCGACTTCCGCAAGTCCACTTCCGACTACGCCGACCGCGAACGCACAAAACACTGGCAGTGTCTCTACCCCGTCTACTTCGACAGCAGACGAACTCGCGCCGAGGGCAGACGAGTCAGCAAGGAGCAAGCTGTGATTAACCCACTGGCAAGGGAGATAGCACAGGCAGTGGCGCAGCATGGCCTTAATGTGGTATTCGAGCCAGCGAAGATGCATCCCAAGGACTGGAGCAATCCCGGGCGGGTGAGGATATTGATTAAGGAGAACGGACGGAATGTTACTAGGCACGTCAACAACAGTACGTCCGTGTCAGATGTTTATACATTGACAGTGAAGCATGACTAAACACATGGTGCAGAGCACCACCTCTACACCCTCGTATCTCAGTACCTAAAGGCCCACCCTACTACGGAAGAAATGCCCCTGCAACTCCAGATCAGAGGGATGCCGACACCTGCGAAACCAATTGTGACACCAGCCATTCCTCGAGGGTGGAAGATGGGCACGATACTACCGCTTCATTCTCCTGCTCTGAGTGGTGGTGGAGTGAGCGATAACCTGTTCAAAGACATGATGGCAGAAATGCAAGGAGGACAGGCAGACGGGACCGCTGCGATAGGAGCGGGAAGTGAAGGAAAGAAGAAAAAGGATAAGAAGAAAGGGAAGGCATAGCTTCAGCCAACCTGGGTAACCGTGTCCTTGTTGATTTGAAAGAAGCACAAAATCAGGGAGATCAAATGAGCTTCCGAGAGATCGAAGGGTTACAGCACTAAGCGGAAGACGCACCATGGGCCCAAAGTATTGTCTGAATTTTGGTTCAGCGACCTCAGACGCCGATAAATGAGCGAAATGCACAACGCCAGGCGGCTTGTACAGGAGCCCACCGCCAGAGAGGCAAAATTAGAACGCCTGCATAGCCGACCGTGCTGCGGCAGGCACTTGGACGAGGGAAGCGACAGCCCAAGAAGCTGCAGCGCTCTCACCCTGAAAAGGTTAGTCTTGTTCACTTAACGTTCGAACGCTCAGGATTAGCTCAGGGCAGCGATTGCTCCCGTTCGTTTAGGACGCGCGCCTGTCAGCAAATTTTGAGATAGGATGAAATGGTAAGATGCCGCGAAAAGCGTCCGTCAGTCCAGGCAGTGGGTTTTGCAGCAATTGCAAGATCTTTTTTCAACTCCAAGCCGTCTGTCCTCTTACCTTTGGCACTATATTCATGGCCAGGCATGTGACGCGGGCAATAGTTTTGGAGGTTGCAGAGGAGTTGAGCAGAGTTCGGGCAGTATACATATATGCTGCTAACAGAAATAAGAGTGGCCTAGCACAAGCACGCTAGTGGGCGAGCTCTCGAAACATGGAATATGGAAATGATGTCTGAAAGCTATCTACATGCTATGCAAAGACTTCGTAAAAAGCGTAAGGTGTAGTTACAATAAAGAGCGTAGAGTATGCGAAATCTAAACATGATAATGCTCGCTGGTAAAACCTGTACCATGCAATGCAAGAACGTATGCAATGAAGTGAAGTATGACAGCACAAGCATGCCAGCACACTCATAATCCTCCTTCCCATTCATGCATCGAGAGCTTGGCGCAGCACATGCCAGTCCGAGATGTCGTCTAGCCATCACCAATCACTATTGTCTTCAAGCCATTTCTTGGCTCTACGCCTGCTGCGCAAAACCTATTCTCGGCCGAGCACTATCGAAAACAACGAACTGGCTCTTGAGGAAGATATCCCCGAAGATCGAGAAGCCGATATTAGTGTTCGGCTGGATACCGCCAAAGCAGTAGCCGCTGCCAACAGGTGCGTAATTGATGTACGAGCCAGGTGTGGTCCTCAGCTGACCTCCAATAACCGCACTGAAACTCGGTAGGCTTGCCGTGCAAGGAAAGATCCAGCCGCCCGCCGACCTGTTGTTTTGCGCGCTGCTGACCTTGGCGTAGTATGCCCTGACGACGGCGCTGGGGAGGTAGATGAGTGTGGTGCCGGTGTCGGCGATGCCATCGATGGAGGTCGAGACCGTCGAGCCTGAACCGACGGCATAGCCCGTAGATGTGAATTCCCAGAAGCCGTTGGCGGTGTTGACGGAGGTGTATGCAATGCTACCGGTGTATTTGGAGTTGTCGATGTAGCCAAAGTCGTATGTGCCAGGCTGGTTGTGCTTGAGAGTGGCAGTGAAGAGAGGGGAGGTCAAGGAGGATTTCACTGTGTCGAAGAAGGTGGTCTGTTGGTCTGGTTGCACTGAATTGAGATGTCAGACCCGTTGAGTAACCACTTGCTGAGTGAACAGAGGTTCCTTCGTAACTTACCTGTGTTAATTCTGCTGAACGCAAGACCGAGCAGACCATCGCTCTGCGTATCTGCGACGAATGACGACGACACCGAGGTCGCAGCCTCGACGGCTTGATGCGTTGCTGTAACACCACCGACGACAACCTTGTCTGCATAGACTACTCCGCCCGCGCCAGAGCCATCGCCATAAGTGATTGACCAGCTCTCGCCGGGTAACGGTGACGAGGAGGGGGTGTAGACGTGATGGCCCGTCCGCTGACTGGATGTCTGCAAGCTAGAGTAGACCCAAAGGTCCGCCGAGCCAGTGTCGAAGTCCAGGTTCAGGGTCTGTCCGTTACTTCCAACCTGAACAGGCGAAAGGTACTCCGAGTCATATTGTGTCGGATTGTTGGGATCCGAGCCGCTCTGGCTGCCTGCGGCGGCTGCGGCACTCGTGTCGGTTGCTGCACTGGCGGCCGCGACAAGCTCTTGGGGTGCGGCGACATTGTATTTGCGGTAGGTGCGGAGCATTTGCTGAGGACCATTCTTGATGCGTTGGCCCTTGGCAACCTGGTGGACGCTAAAGTGGCGGCTTCTTTTGTCATTGAGTTCAATTGGTGATGATGTGACCAGGGCACTAAAGGCCAGTGCGGCCGTTGCTGCTTTGAACAACATGATGGTGGGAAGGGATGAAAGATAGAACAGAAGTGTAATGAAGGATAGTGGGTGTGGTAAGGAATGACTGTGCTCCTGGCTGTACAGGTGTGAAAGAGAGACTGTTTGATAGAGATGTGGAGGCCTTTTATGTAGTAGTCATTATTACTGGGAGGTCTAACAGCAACACTTTCTGCACACACCACCCCCTCCTGTTCGACTTCCCCCCTGTCTCAAGGGTTGCAGAGCTAGTTTTCGCTGGCATCTTGTCTTAGACGCGGAGAATGCCAAAAGAAGGGTAGTGTGGAGATAGTGTCAGTCAGGTAAGTACACAAGAGCGGAGAGAAGCATTGGTGCCCCGTGGTAGCACTACCACTAGTCTTTCCCATTTGAAGTAAGGGTTCAAAGACGGAGAGATGTCATGCATTTTACTTAGGAGACTGTTGATATTGCGCCAAGTACCTCCCGCTGCCACTACAGCGTGGAGGTACGAAACCGGGCCTCCCACGCGTGGCCCCGCCGCTGAAACGCGCTATCACACCCCGGAACCCGGTCGAATCTGGATGGCCGCTTGACAAATGACACCCACCGTGACATGGTAGATCTAGTTCTTCGACATGAGTGGACGGGAGGACTTTGGTGATTGTGGTTGTTGAGATTGTGGATGGTTCGGCGCTGGGCATGGTCTCGTCTCGAGAAGCCTCCCGCCGTTCCACTGCATGCTTGTTGCCATCGCTTTACATCCATTGACCCCAGGCTACCCAAAGCTTTCCCTGACCATATGTTACGCAAAACAGTTGTGAGCCGCTTGTTGTCTCGGTCTGCCACAGGTATGGAACAAATGGGTGTCTGATAAATTTGCACTCGCCACTGACTCCTGGATTTTATCGGTGGTTCAAGAGGGCGACAGCCGGCAAAATCCTTCGGCAAAAGATGCCCCTGAGCCTCCGAGATATCAACTATTGCAGGTGTACCTACCGTCTTGGTTCTGGTCAAGGGGCGTGCGGAGCGGATAGAGCCCTTAGATATGAAGACAAATGGTTTCACCCAATCATGCAGTGCACCGCTGCAAAGCTACGCTCCCCTAAACCTCTGGTAAACGTAAATGCACCAAGCCTCTGCACACAAAAGGAGGTCATACGCTCTACAGATTTTGTTTTGATAACACTTTCTGGGATGTGCTTGCTCTGGAAGCCCATTACAACTCACTCTGCAGATGTTCATACCTGATTACAGTTACATCTGCGCCAGTTTTCTCAAGACGTACCCCGAGCCCAAAGCGGCGACTCGCTACCACTCCGCCGATCTCATTTAGAAAGTTTGTAACGTGAAGACTCGACCTTCCACTACTGATCTAGTGCTGCCAAAGCTTAAGGTGCTTAGGTGGGTAGTGGACGGCAGTCGTCCAGGGTAGATGAGAGTTGTCCGCTTGGTGTGCGGAGATTTCTTGCGGGGATGGAGGCCAGAAATGGCGCGTTCGGCCGAGAAGCCCTTCATGTCATTGCTTCTTTCCCCAGATCCACCTCCATCATGACTTGGGAAGGCGGATGTCCCGCCGACAACACCCTTGCAGTTCCCCAGAGATTGGTGGCGTTGCGATATGAAGCCGGGGAAAAGCTTCGAATTTGCCTTCCAGAATGAGCGGGCCGACCGAAGTTGCTCCAGCCGAGGCACCTTTTTACAACGCTACCGGCTACTAAAGGATTGAGGATTGGGAGGAATATGAGCGTGTGATCTGGACGCAGCAACTAATTTAGTGTGGGGTGTTCCGCTGAATCGCAGTGCAAATACTCAGGGTCGTTGTCCGAGTCAACGCTTGTCTACACGATGTGGATCAGTTTTCAGGTCAGTGGCTTCTTGTAAGACATGCGATGATAATATGTCGGATTCTGGAAGCGGTCTGCTGCTGGCAGAGGAATTGTCTGATTAAGCGCTCTGTCTATCTAAGAACAGGTGGTAGATGTGGGCTATATACTGTGCGTCACGTGCTCGCTTATTCTGATCTGACATAATACCTGCGACAGCCGCATCAGCAAAGGACAGACAATGCCCGGAGCTACTCTACTGACGATTCATCACTTTCAACTCATGTGATGCTTCGCGACAAGGCGGGGGCAAGTTATTTCTGGAATAGAGGGCATTTTCCAGGGAAGAGCCAGAGACTATTAGGGTCTACAAGAGGGATAGGCTCTAGCAGTCACTCCGAGGGCAGCTCCATCCACGATCCTCGCTCCCCTGAACCCTTCTAGAATGAGAAAGTGATGAGGATACAGCGCAGACGCATGCTCGATGGTAATAGGGTATCTAGCAACTCAAACGTAAAGATAAGTCATACCACGTGCGGCTCATTGCAGTGGCCACGAGACCCTGCGAGACGATGCCTCAATTTTCAGTTGCTCCACCGCCGACTCATAGTCCTGCAGCTTCTCCTTGAAAATCTCATCCATGTCTAATTCGTATTGCTCGATGTCTCTTCCGAATCTGAGAAACTTCCGCGACACGCCTATGCCTGCCCAGAAATGTTTTTCTTCGTTTTGGGATATCAAAGACCACGCTTTGCCCTTGTTGTATACTCTTGCAGTACGACCCACCCGGTGCGTGTAGCTGCCAAACTTTCTTGTCGGAATGTCATAGTTGATAACGTGGGCAATATCTGGAATGTCCAGACCCCTTGCCGCTCGGTCGGTAGCAATGAGGATTGGTTTACGGCCGGTACGAAAGGCAGCGATGTCTTTCATGCCGCTCGCTGTGTTTGACGTTGCCAAAGCAAGTAGGCCGTCAAGTTCGGGCTCCAATATGGTGAGTATGCGGTGCACTCGAGCGGCGACCTCTCTTGAGTTGCAGAAGACCATAATTTTCTCTTGGTCCAACATTTTCTCTAGGTCCAAGATTTGCAGGAGCCTCAGGAGATAGAGTGCCTTTCGTGTTCCCTCTACGGTTATTGCATACTCATCCAGATTGTTCTTCGCCTCCTCGTCCTCGTCCTCATCGACGGTAGGTGCATCCGCAAGAGCTCCGTTAGCTGGTGGATCTCGTGGTATTGGCGACGTTGGTCGGCCAGTGCCTATGATTTCGATACGTGGTCGTCTGAGCTTCAAGGGTTTGAGTGCCCATAGATCTCTCTTGATCGTCGCACTGAGGATAACCTTCCGCACGTATCGGCGTTTTGCACGCCTACTCCGCCGCAACTTGGATATGACGTTGGCCCGCGGACTGCTTGATGGCGGCATCCTCTCCAGAGCGTTTACCACGTGCTTGACCCAATCTTGGAAGCTCTGGTCTAATAGACTGTCCACTTCGTCAATTATCAACCATTTCAGATCATCAAAAGCGAACCCAGTTGTAGATCGAAGATGTTGAACAAGTCTCCCGGGCGTGCAAATCAGGACATGAACTTTGGAGGTATATTCGGGGACATGGTCCGGAGGTAAGTCATTGATGTTGAAGCGCAGGGTCTTGGATTCATAGCTCGTCTCAAGGTCATAGTACCGAAGCCTACGCTTGTGTTGCTTCAGAAGCGAGGCGTATTCTTTAGGATCATATCGGGTGCCTTCATGTACAAGTGCCCCTCTCTCTGCTTCTAGCGAATGGTTGCCACTAGCAGTCCCAATCTTGATGCCTGTCCCAGCTGCATATGTCTCTAAGACGCTGTGTACCTGTTTTACTAAATCTCTTGTCGGAAGAATGATGGCTGCCCTGAGTTTCGTAACCGTATAACCTTGGAGTGCTTCTATCAAGGGAAGTAGATACGCTAAAGTTTTGCCTGAACCCGTAGGTGCTTCGAAACATAAATCTCCATCATGCCACTGAGGATGTTTGGGAAGGAGGAGAGGTAGGATCCGGGATTGTGTAGGAAGAGGGTAGGTTATGCCGTGTTTGCGCAAGTTTGCGTTGACCTTCGTGCTCAAGGATTCGAAAACAGACGGAGATTCCAGGTGCTGAGTGTCAGTCCTTTTCCGCTTTCTCCCTCTGGTATCTTCGAGTTGGAAGTGGAGGGGATCGGTAGAAGGGAGAGGCATAATAATAGACAGTTAGCCTCTACATGGCTCAACTTAAGTTATAGCTCGTCGTAGTAATGAAATAATATCGGAGGCGAAGATTCCGTCCTCCGGGTAGACCTGCCGCTAACTTAGCACTTCCTTATTTTGCACTCCCTGCCTTCCAGCCGAAACCCTATCCCTCCAGGGCATGCCGTCTTCACCGTGGGACCAGTGCCTTCACGGTATTCATCTTAGAAGACCACGTCGAGCTCAAAGCTCGGACTGAGATGAAGTCATCAGTCGACAAGATCAAAACGCTCGTTTTGCGGTATGAGTGATGGCTTCTCCCGAAAGATTTCCGTCGAATGCGGTAACAATTATGGCGTTTAACCTTTCGCCGACAGTGCCAAGGCATGAGCAATGAGAATGGTTGCTTCGTAGGTGTCTTTGGCCGCCAATCTCATAGGCAAAACACAAGTCGTCAGCAGGAGACAACTGTACAGTTGTCCATAGTTTCGGCATGCCTTACAAGATTGCTATGATCAGTGACTTCTTCTTTCCACAACCTGGAGGAGTTGAAAGTCATATTTATCAGCTCTCCTCTAAGCTTATTGATCGAGGGCACAAGGTCATAATCATCACTCATGCGTACTCTGGTCGAACAGGTGTCCGTTACCTCACAAATGGTCTCAAAGTATATCATGTACCCTTTTTTGTCATTTATCGTGAAACGACCTTCCCTACCGTGTTTTCCTTCTTTCCCATCTTTCGCAACATTGTGATACGGGAAAGAATTGAGATCGTACATGGCCATGCAAGCCTCAGCAACCTGTGCCATGAAGCGATACTACATGCCAGGACGATGGGCTTGCGCACAGTATTTACCGATCATTCGCTCTTCGGTTTTGCAGACGCGGCCAGCATTCTGACCAACAAATTGCTAAAGTTTACGCTAAGTGATGTCGACCATGTCATCTGCGTCAGCCATACTTGGTAAGTTGATCAGTCATTACGTCCTGGCACACGACTGACACAGGTTATTTAGCAAAGAAAACACCGTTCTTCGCGCCTCCCTTGACCCTTTGATGGTGTCGGTCATTCCAAACGCAGTTGTCGCAGAGAACTTCCGCCCTGTTTCTCCCTCTCAATCGACTGTCAAGGAGAGGGAGTTTCCTTTAGTTCCCGAGACCTCTGCAAAGCCCGCATCGAATCAGCGCCTTAGCCCGCGGGACACCATCACTATAGTCGTAATCTCAAGACTTTTCTACAACAAAGGCACAGATTTGCTTATTGCTGCAATTCCGCGCATACTTGCGGAGCATCCTGACGTCCGCTTCATCATCGCCGGGTCTGGCCCTAAGGCGATTGACCTCGAGCAAATGCTCGAACGACGAGTACTGCAAGATCGTGTGGAGCTGCTTGGACCTGTGCGCCATGAAGAAGTAAGAGACGTAATGGTGAGAGGCCACATTTACCTGCATCCAAGCTTGACCGAAGCCTTCGGCACTGTGATCGTTGAAGCTGCTAGCTGCGGTCTCTACGTGGTGTGCACTCGTGTTGGCGGTATACCGGAAGTGCTTCCCGCGCATATGACTACATTTGCGAAGCCGGAAGAAGACGATCTGGTTGCTGCGACAGGCAAGGCTATTGCGCTTCTTCGTGCGAATAAAGTACGCACGGAACGTTTCCATGACCAAGTGAAGATGATGTATTCATGGACAGACGTGGCTGAGCGTACAGAACGAGTCTATAATGGCATCTCCGGAGTGTTGAGTGAACAAAAGTTTTACGGCCAGCATTTAGGTGGCGGCTGGAGTGCTGCCCATGGAAGAGCAGGTGTTCAGAACTTTGCACTCATCGATCGATTGAAGAGATACTACGGCTGCGGCATATGGGCTGGCAAGCTGTTTTGCCTCTGTGTCGTCGTGGACTACCTACTGTTCGTCTTCTTGGAGTTATGGGCGCCGCGGTCAAATATAGACACGGCAAGAGACTGGCCAAAGAAGGCAACCCTTACCACACCAAGCAATAGCTACGGACCCGTGAGCACGAACGGCAGGCGTCACGCGAGGTCTCGTGACGCAAGAGTGGGAAAGACAAAATGATACAGCTACGGATTAGTAGCAGGTACACGGTCATATGCAACATTTCCTCCCTGTTACAACTGGTTTAGCGATCCAGTCATACGCACTGCCGCCAAACCATCAGCTCTCGGGGACACCAATCTAGCCTGAGTTTCGCGTAAGTAAAGACGGTCACGCCTCGAATCATGATGGAGCATCGCAAAGTAGAGAGTCGGTGTGCGCTGTGAGTGTGAGAAAGTGGAAGCATCACGTTGGCTGTTCGGCGTTCCGCAAGCATGTATCGCGGGAAATGAATCCGTGAAATACGTCGTCTAGAGCAGTAATCCATAGACATTGAAACTAATTCATGGAATGACTAGCATGTTACCGGGTGAAGTCGTAAGACTGCATAACTTGGCACGGTCAGCCGTACCCTGTGGCGCATCCTTCCGCAGCCCACGTGCTTCGTAATCCGAACTCGAGCTTCTTGATAATGCTCCAGCCTAGTCTACTTTAAACTGACGTTGTCGCTCCTCCCTAACATAAGTAGTCCTCCGCGCCCCTGGGACCTCTGCCATTTGTGAACAGCACCACGTATGATTCAGAGAACCTTTACACACTAAATATCTACCTGAAGACCCAAGTTTATTCACAAAGTCAAATGTTTCGGGCCATAGTACTCTGATTCTCGTGTCTGCAACCGGATTGAGTAAGCTCGGCGTCAGCAGCAGTGCGTCATGTTAGAACGACTATTTGACAAGAGCTATGCTACCGTCATACTGGTCTCCTTAATCGTCATATATCTACTTATATCGCTCAATGAGCGCATCAAAGTAGAGCGGAGAACTCAAGCACTCGGTGGCCGCGCTCCAAGATACCGTAGTTACATCCCTTTCGGGCTTGGATTCATCGTCACTGCAGCCTTGCATGCCCGCCGTCGGGAGAACCTTCAGTTCTGGCAGAAGCTCTTCTCCAGATATGGGAACCCAAACAATCCGTATACCGTAGAGGTTAACACCTCAGGTCCCACAATGATTCTGACTGCCGATCCGGAAAATATCAAGGCCGTGTTGGCAACCCAATTCCACGACTTCGGGAAGGGAGAGCAGTTCAATGAGGATTTTCATGACTTTCTTGGCGACAGCATATTCGCCACCGATGGGCAAAAGTGGCATGAATCCAGGCAACTGATCCGGCCACAGTTCGTCAAGGACAGAGTTAGTGACTTGCATATCTTTGAAAGGCACGTGGAAAGCTTGATGTCACACCTGGATGGCCACGGCAAAACAGTTGATATCACGGATCTCTTCCTCAGGTAAGTACACTACGTATGGATCGCTTTCCCGCCTTAATCATGGCTAATTGATACGGAGATATACCCTGGATGCTTCCTCAGACTTTCTCTTAGGCCGAAGCGCTGAGAGTCTACACAATCCGCAGACTGCCTTTGCAGAGGCGTTCAAAGAGGTCCAGCACGTACAAAGCCTCATAATAAACACGGGGTAATCGCAACTGGCATGCCCCACGGCGTTCGCAAGCTAACAGCGAAGGACAGGCCCTTCAAGGTGTTCGTGTCGAAGAAATCATTCTACGAAGGACTGAAGACGATCAATGACTTCCTAGAGCCATATATTGCAGACGCTTTGAACCTTCCCCCGGCAGAACTTGCCTCGAAGACAAAGTCCGACGAAGACTACACGTTTCTTCACGCATTAGCCGGTTTCACGAGAGACCGGAGGGTCCTCAGAGACCAACTTGTTGCGGTACTGCTTGCTGGGAGAGACTCTACAGCGTACACGCTTTCGTGGTTGTTCTACGAGCTGTCATCACGGCCGGACATAGTGCAGAAGCTACGGCAAGAGATTTCGGAAGTTGTCGGCTTGGAACGGAAGCCTACGTACGCGGAACTCAAGTCAATGAAATATCTTCAAGTGAGAGTCGGGATCGTCAAAATAAGGAATTGTTCATTGTGCTAAGCCTTGAACAGAACGCTTTCAATGAGACCCTGCGTCTCTATCCAATACTGCCATTCAATATCAGAGTGGCACTGGAGGATACCACCTTACCCCATGGCGGAGGGCCTGACGGTAATGATCCAATTGGAGTACTCTGTGGCACGTAAGTACCATCCCTTACCGGTGAATTGTGTTTTTACCAACGACCACAGGCCCATAGGGTACTCCACGATATTGTTGCAGCGAAGAGAAGACCTCTATCCCCCGACAGTCGACGAAAACGGAATGAAGACTACATTTCCGCCGATATTGGAGTTTGAGCCGGACCGCTGGAATGTCTGGCAGCCAACACCATGGTGCTATATACCGTTTAATGGAGGAGCACGTATCTGTATCGGCCAGCAATTTGCGCTTATGGAAATGAGCTACACCATTGTGAGGCTGCTGCAAAATTTCTCGAGAGTGGAAAACCGGATGGGCGGGCAGAAGCCAAAGCTGAAGTGTGAGATCGTGCTTCAGCAGGAACCAGGCGTTAAGGTTGCTTTCTGGAAGGACGAGAAGCACTGAGGTAAGCTAGTAGCAACGACTGAGTTGAGTCGTAAAAGGGGATGGACCGGGCAGAGACCTAGATTTTGGGTTGCCCTTTGTCATGGGGCGGCCGGTTTTGATTGGCTGGTTAACTTCTTTTGGGCTGATATATGACACTGGACTCTCGACTGCAGAACTTTTCTACATTAAAGTACACCACGAGCATCAGGCAGAATGACAGGCTTGCTGGGTTGCTTCAAAAACCCCCAATGGGGCCCTGCCGAACTTGGCACGACTTACGGCGAGACTGTTAATGTTGAGGGAGTCTCTCAAATTAGCAGCACCCTCCTTAGTGGAGTTTTCAATACACGGGCGACCACCCACATATTCTCCTGCTTTTCAATGGTCACTAACGTATTGGAGGATGTTTTGCAACAGAGGTAGTGTTGCAACAACCACTTAGCAAGCGACTTCTTGCAACCCCCACTTAGTGGCCGGTCCTTTTGCTGCTATACGCCGAAAAGTCGCTTGCTAAGCGGGTGTTGCAACACTACCTCTGTTGCAAAACACCCTCCAATACGTTATGGCTCCACGCTGTCTCTAATTTTCCTTCTTGGCTACTACAGCCCTAGTAAAAACCGGCGTCACCCCACGCAAATATCAACAACACACATGAGGTTATTGTCTCTATACAAATACGTCTATCCTGATAAATCCAGTAGATTAATAGCTCCAAATCTTGATGCTTATCATCGTAACCTTGCCGCTAAATTGATTGGCGCCGGCCTAGACAACGAAAAGGTCGCTGTCGCTGTCCACTGCAGTGTGCGATCTATGTAGCGTATTCGACGGAATATTCGCCTCCTTGGTACTGTAACTGCTAATCGTAATAGCGAAGGAAGGCCTTGACTCGCTAGTGAGGAGGTTGAAAATGTGGGTGGCTTCTATCCTAATGTTACCGCTACTAATATAGTGAAGGCAGTCAAGGATCTACTGCTCGATAAATCCACCCTCTACCAGGACGAAGTTACATAGTTTATCTACGATGATTTCGGCATAGAAGTCAGCCCTCGATCAGTCGGTAACCTCCTTTAATGTATTAGGTGGTTATAAATATAATACCAGTAGATTATATAGTAGCGGAGTTAGGTGGTAAGAGATGATTACATAGGTCGTGTGGCCTAGTTTCGGGTAGACCAGCTGGTATTTATAGATAAATCTAGGTGTAATAAAAGGAATAGTTTAAGGAAGTACGGCTAGGCGCCAGAAGGCGTGCGGCTAGTATAGTATATACGTTTAGAACAAGGCAAAAGGTGGAGTATTTTACCAGCATACACACTCGATAGATATATCGCTTCTAGGATCTATTAAGGTATAATAATATAAGAGGTATTTAACTCGTTTATTATAGAGGAGGTTCTACTACTATGTAATAAATGGTCTAATAAGTACTTAGTGCTAATTATAGATAATACTTCCTATTATAAGGATCTAGCGATTGCGGAGGCTTATTTTAACACGGGGGTGAAGCTTATTTTCCTCCCTCTATACTTACCTAATCTAAATCTAATTAAGGAATTATTTATAGAGCTAAAGGCCTATATAAAGAGGTACTAGGATATCTTCTATAGTAAGTATCTTAAAGACTTCCCTAGCTTTTTAGCCTACTATCTTAAAGAACTTAGTAGAAGGCTAGTAAATAGGTATTTTAGGAGTTTAGGGTATATTAGGAGAAATACCTAGACGTTTAGTCAATAGGGTTAGATTAAATAAAGCTATTAAAAGGTAATAAAAAGGAAGCTATTAAGGTGGATTTGGGATATAAATACATGCCGCTGGAATATTATTCTTCCACTTTAATAGCCTTACCCTCTATTCCTATCTATCTAGCTCTACTTCCGCTGATCCGTCGATAGATCTATCGATATTTGTTATAGGGTATAGCTATTAGTATATTATATAAATAGGCTTAGATTTACTAGTAGTTTATATATAGATTTAAGCTATATAATACCTATTACAATCTAGAAGACTCCCTCTATAAATATACTATAGCTAGTAAATATATATAGCTATATACCTACTTATAGGGCTATATATAGAGGCTTTAATTTACTAGTAAATCCTATATAAATTAAAGTAGTATATTACCTATTACAAGCTTATTTTTATAACTTAGTAGTATAATTTATTATATTAACTATTAAATACTATATTACTAATATAGATAACTACTTAAATCTACTAGTAATAATTATATAAATTAAAGCCTTCTACTACCTACTAAGCTTATTTAGATATCTCTACTACTACTACTACTACTACTACTAATAACCTAGAGAAGTCCTTAATATTACTAATAAGTCTTACTACTAAACCCTTCTTAATACCTATATTAATAAGTTCCTAAGTAGTTATCTTAATTTATAATATATAGAGATTTATAATCTTATCCCTAAGTACTTAATATACTATATTAAGGCTATTAAGTATATTAAAATCGTTAGAGTACTACTACTTCTACTAGGTAATATACTCTTAAATAGTATCGTTCTATAGTATTAGAATCCTTAGTAGTAATAAGTATAACTACTACTACTACTACTACTACTATAGAGGACTTAGTGTATACCACCTTATACTACTATAGAATATTTAAGTAATATATAAGGTAGAGGCGGTATTTATATCCTCCCTCTTTTTACCCTTTAAATATAGCTTATTAGTACCTCCTTAGATATCTATAAGCTCTTTATATAATATATAAGGAGGTAATAGAAGTATTACTTAGTTCCTAATAATTCCTTTACTTTAGGCCTTAAAATTATTAATAAATAGCTTAAAATAAACTTACTATTTAATATAGTACTACTTCCTATTTATATATCCTAGAGATTAGTATACCTACTATAAATAGAGCCTTAAGTACTACTTTTAGGTATCTATTACTACCTTAAAGTTCTATAGATATACTATAACCTACTAGGCTGTTATAGATTAACTAGAATTATATTTATCTATATATACTTACTAGATAGAAGAGGGTATCAACTTCTTCTCTTTATAGATAAACTATACTTTTATATTTTTATATTTATTAGGATAGTTAATATACTAGTTCTCTAGGTGATTTTTAACTCTATTCTAGTTACTAATATAGCTAATTTTAGTAATAAAAGGTAGTTTATTAATCTTCCTTAGTTTAGCGGTAATATAAATATAAATATACTCTAGCTATTAATCTAAGGCTTTTAATCTTAATTATACTTCTATTAGTATATTAAGATTATAGAAGCGACCTATATATACTAGTTTAGAGTTATACTAGAATAACTCTTTATTAATCCTAACCTTTATAATAATATTAACCACTATAACTACTACTTCTCTATCTAAATCTAGGTTATCTAAGGCTTTAATCTATATTACTACTATTAGTTTTATCTATAAGGGTATAGGGAGGCTTAAATCTCTCTATCTCTACTAGTACTATAGAACTAACTTTATTTATAATATAGATAGGTATAGTACTAAAGGTGTAGCTACTAGTTAAATAGGACGAGGTAACGAACTCTTTGTAGCCGACCGATTAGTCGACTAACGACCTTTACTAATAGTAGCAGCCTTCTTCTTCTCTATTCTACTACTAGTAAGTTCTAAAAGAGCCTCCGCAACACCTATATCACCCCTCTCTACCTCCTTAGCTACTACCTCCTCCTCTCTACTAGTAAGAGTTTTATCACCTTCTAAACCTTCTAAGCTCATCCTAGATAAGTCAGAATTAATACCCTTATTATAATTATTAAACTAGGTGGAAGGAGGAGGCCGGAGGTCGACAATTGTGGGCTGCAACAGCTCCGCCAGTGACTCTATGGATTACTCGACTTAGCTGTCGCCAATCTACGTCAAGACGCCAAAAGCATCAAGATTATCAGTGCTATCCTTCGATACTAAGGGCCTCATTACTAGGCGACTAGCTGGTAGAGTTGGGAGACTAGTAAGTGGCCGCTTTCTATGCTTATTCAACTGGGAATTAGGAGGCTTAGGGCCTTTAACACGGAGACGAGGCATACTGGAGTTTACACTCCTCAAAAAGTCGAGATAGGCTGATTTCTATATAGTATAATAACCTCATGTGTGTTGTTGATATTTGCGTGGGGTGACGCCGGTTTTTACTAGGGCTGTAGATCCGATGACGTCACTTGCAACTCCGCTCCACAACACAAACACCAGCTGAGCATTTCCAAGAGGTGGATACGACATGATAATCGCTTGGGGAATAGTCAGCGGACGGTTCGATCTTGCAGTCGAATTAGGTACCCTCAGTAGTTCATACTGAATGCAAGGCCACCGGAACTGTTTTACAATAGTGAAGTTGTTGCTGCCTAGAATTACCAATGTATACCTAACCCCCATTTACTCTAACATTCGTCGTCCATTGTCCCAAGAACTCGCTACAAAGAGACCTGTGCTAGTCCATCAATTGCACTTTTACCACGATGGAAGCGTCAAGCACGACACCTATAAGTATCAAAGGGCGCTACTTCTTCCAAGGCTCGGAACGTGTATTACACCCATTCCACTTTAATTGTCAAGTAGCAACTACTAACTCCCCAAGTTCCTCATCCGGGGCGTATGCTATCAAAACACCCCGCCATCACGGATCCGGACCGCAACAGGTAGCCAATACCAGAACCATGACCCTATTGCAGACGACCAAATCGAACAACTGCGGCAGGATGTCAAACCTTTCAAGGAGCTCAACTTGAACACCATTCTAGTCTACTCGGTCGATAATACCAAGTCACATGAAGTCTGCATGAAGATGCTGGCAGAGGCTGGCATTTACGTTTTGCTAGGCCTCTCCACACCCACAATGTCCATTAACAGAATGACACCAATGGAAAGCTACAATCCCGAGCTCCTCGAACACTATTTCAAGACTATCGATGCCGTTGACAAGTATCCCAACGTGCTCGGTGTATTCGCCGGCTACTCGGTCATCAACGGGCACGCGGACGTGCAGGCAGCTCCGGTAGTAAGAGCCGTCATTCGCGATGTAAAGAGATATATGCGGTTGAAGAATGAGATCAGCGGGACTAGGGTATTGGCAGTTGGGTACAGCGCCGCACAGATCATGACCTCGATGGTACCGAGTGCGGAGTATTTCACGGCTGGGTCCAAGGATGAACGAGTTGACTTTTACGCGGTTTGTCAGAAGTGTGTACATTGACGTGAACTTATTTATCTCTGACGATTGTAGATGAGTAACTACGCGTGGTGCGGACCATCGAACATGAAAATGTCCGGCTGGGACCAACAAATTCGAGCGCTCTCGCATATCAAGGTGCCAATGTTCTGGTCCGAGTATGGCTGCAACGTCAGACAACATCGAGTTTTTGATGAGGTCCTCGCGCTGTACTCACCGGAAGTGACTTCCGTGATTTCAGGAGGTTGTGTATACGAGTTTCACGTGGGCCCGAACATGTATGGGCTTGTGGAAACATATCCAGATGGCAGCATCGGGAGGAAGAAAGATTTCGAGAATTTCAGAAACAACATGGCCAAGGTGGTTGAGGACTTGAAGCAGAATACTCCGAGAGCCATGGAGGAGAGCGGAGAAGACGAATCGAGTGACTGGGTTGGATCATTTCCTGAGGTCAGCAACTGGTGGGAGGCGACGGCGGAGATGCCCCTCTCGCCTGTCGACTGGGCTGCCGTGGCGGAAGCATTGCGGGACGAAGACTGGGTTCGAGTTGGCAAGGATGAGGTTCAGGAGCAATCTCTGCAACATGAAGCGCTCGCTATCAGAACCAAGAAGGAAGGAGAAAACAGCTCAGAGCGGGAGGTGGATACTGCTCAGCCTAAGAATACGGGACAGGCAAAGGTGACTGAAGGGCCTGCATGAAGGCATCGAAGTAGCAACTCGTAGCCTTTGGACAGTTCTCAAACTTCCACCACCTCACGATATGCACACGGACGGAGTTAGTGGTAAGGCAAGCTCTCACTCTATCCAAAGGCACCCAAGTCTGATGAGGACATGGGGACTTGTGATTACGAGGGCATTGAGCATGGGGAATTATACAAACTCATCCGAACCGAGAGTGACTGAGTTGCAGCCCCTTAGCGGAAGGAGCCAGGAGGTATGGAAAGGGTGTCTGGAGCTGAAACTGGCGGTACAGGATCAAATCTCAGTAAGCTGCATTTGGGCAGTTCATATTGAGTTCTTGGTATTCACTCAAAGCATTCCATGCGACGTTAGCATAGAAAAATATGCGAACAATTCCATCATTTATCGCAGGGCAATGGTTGTCGTGCAAGCAGTCTTGCCGAGACCTAACGAACAATCACATGCAAGAGTTTTTTTGGGAATGCGCCGGACCGCATCTGGCCGAAGCAAGGGACCAGGGACCGGGTACGGCGCCTCCGAATTTATTCTCGTAAGCCAGCCAATTATAGAAGGCATCCTTATCTTGCCGGCGCGCAAAGCTGCCTATTTGAGCCAAGTTCGCCGACTAGCAAACGCCTGCCAAGAGGACATTGTGAACTTTCGAAGGTCACTCCTTCCGTGACACAGAGGATGCGATTCTCGCTATTCTGCATCTTTCGCAACAGAAGCCTCTGGATGAAGCCTTTTGAAGGTAACATGAGGATTCCCCTAGAATTTGCTTTAGCATATGTACATAGCGACTGGGCAAGAGGCAACAAAAGGCAGATATGGGGCGGCGGAAAGGCCTCCGCTCGTCTGAACGGCGTATACGAAAGTTTACAGGGCCAGGAGCTTCTTTGCGACTTGGGGTATCATCACCGTTAGAGTTGTTAAGCACCCCCACAGCGCAACGATAATAGGAGTTACTTACGCTCTTTTGCTCCGTCTCTGCTATTCTCTTGTACACCATTCACACTTGTAGCTGAATATAATTGTGCGACCTACCTATTCGTAGTGAAGGACAGCAACGGGAACGAGAACTCGGTGCCGTTGAGGCTCAGACATCCTTATCGCATACCGTCGGCTGTCGCCCTGCTCCCACCTGCGCCAATCGCACGCCTACTTCAAAGTCGAATCACCGCCGAATCAGTGTATCTGAGCTTGTGTTGGCAAGCAGAGCGGCACATCTGGGACGTGCCTTGCAGCTTACCAGTGCTTCTATGCTTGACCGCCTCCAGAGAGTGACACTGTCCCTTGATGGGTTGTCACTCCTCCTTTTGGTTACGCCCCGGCACATATCTCAGATCGTCTCCCTGCTCCCAGATACCTCACCTCACCGAAGAGCCGCAGCGACTTAGAGCGCAATAGAATATTCGACGCCAGTCACAACATCTTAGCAAGACATCCTCTCTCACTTACAGCGACATCTCAACAACTCTCCGCGCCGCTCTCACGTCCTTTCCTTCTCATCCACCATGGCGACGACGAGCTCCTCAGCCGCGCGCCCAGTGACACAACCGTACAATGTCCGTTCCAACCACCAACACAACCTCTCCGGAACGGCCTACAACACCCCCATCAACTCCGTCCTCAGCACACCAAGCACCATGTCGCCCGCTTCTCCGCGCCATCCCCCCGCATTCCCGCACATGGACCACACTCCCAACAAACAACTCCGCACACCAAGGACAGTCATGCCGGCATATGTCCCAGCAGTATTGCGACCGACCGAGAGACCTTCGAAGCATGCGCAGGCGCCACCGACACCGCCGAGTAGCGCGCAGAGCAGCTTTGACAGGCTCGATGGACGCGGCGCGAGCGATTTCGATAGGGCGATGGCCGATCAGGAGCTGAGAGGGAATATTATAACGAGGATGGTCACGGATGAGTGGTTGGGTGAGGGTGGAGGGAAGGTTACTGGGCCGCCGACAAGGAATCATTGGAAGGTGCGTTGACAACACGTATAATCAGTGCTCGTTCCATTACTGTTTTGCCATCTCTCTTTATGCGTCCACAACGCCCATTATTTTTCACGCGCATTATTTCTTGAAAACGAGGACAGACATCCTTTTTTTTTCACGCGGTGTCTTTTTCTTTCGATCTTGATACCAAATTGTGTGCTGGAGCTTGTCGCATGCTTTCAGGGAAGAGGTTTCCCGAGAGAAACTGAACAGCTTCCCGGCCAGGGGAACGCTGAGCTTAAGAAGAAAAGCTTTTCCCAGTTCTGATCTCGCGCACCGTTCGGCTAAAATCGCGCAATTTTTCTTGTATTACGCAATTCGTGTCAGCAGCCTCGTGATACCCGTTTCACATATCCTTTTGTGGGCCTCGCGTCCCACTTTTCCTTGCACCTACCCGTATGTTGTCATACCACCAAGACATCGCACCACTTACTGCCGTTCTCATTAGCTTCACCCTAGTGTGCGAGCAAATGTCGACTGACCTCTGAAACAGCTCGATTCAGCCGCAACCCATTGTGACCACACTCCCTGCAGCGTAGCGTTCAGTCTCCTAAATCGCCGACACCACTGCCGCCGCTGCGGCAATGTCTTCTGTTCCGCACACTCCGGGCACGTCGTTTCTCTCGATCAAGATGCCCTCTTCCACCCGGACGCGAATATAAGCAGGAGCTGCGACGCCTGCTGGGGCGATTACAAGGTCTGGCGGAAGGCAAGGAGTAGCAGAGGAAGCAGTGCTAGCTCTATCACAGCGAGAGCCAATGACGATGCGAGGCCAGACGCTCTCCCGGAAGGTGTACCGGCGATGCCTGTAACGGCGAAGAAAGAATCGCAGAAAGTGGGACCGATTGCGGGAAGTGTGCCTGCGCAGTGGCAATGGAGCACTTTTTAAGAACTTAGGTCGGCTCGCCCTGGCCGTAGGGAAGCGGTTCTGCTGGCTGCTGGCACGATCTTAAACAACACCGACATCAAAGTAGTGGACTTCTCAATACCGCCTATCCTTCCGAGCAATGATATCAACTCCTTCCGGTCATGATGCATCTCCGTGGGGATCTCGAATTTCAAACACGAGCGACAACCCATCACTCCCTTAATATCCACAATCGCAGAGCTCACGGCAGAAACACCAATGTTTTGAGTGCTGCGCTTCAGCGTCTTTCATTGTTTCTTCTTTCTTCTTCTTCCTTCTTCCTTCTTCTTTCTTCTCTTCTTCTCTTCTTCATCTCTGAGGACCGAAAGGACTGTGCTACTCGTCGTGCGTTCCTAGCGATAGCGACCATAGACGGGTACTGATACAGTACTATGCATTTCTTTCTTCTTCCGATCAATCTGGCGTTCGTGGGTCAGGATAATAGGAATAGGGATTACTAGAATGGATACACAGTATGAAGAGATGGACGCTATCGCTAGCAAATGGCGTTTTGCGGAGTAGAGTAATTGTTAATGACTGCGGGCTTTTTTTGAGGATATTACGTAGATGGAGTTCCGCTGGGACTTTGAGGGGATGGTAATGCTATGTTGATGCGGACAGCAGAGGTCATGATTGTGGACCGTGTAGTCGTCTGCCTTGAAGCCCACGTGTACACCCACAAGCCTACAGGTCACGTTCACGTTCTCACATCATTGGCTGATGTCCATATCCGCTATACCTTACTTCCGTCTGCACATTGCAACGTAGACTCACTGCGTAAGCTTGCGGTTCGTTACCACGTTCGCGGCATCATTGGCTTAGGGCAGCTGGAAAGACACGTGCTACATGCCAGATGCCCGCCTCTACCTTATGGATTTTCACGTTCACGTTCTCGGACTATTGGCCAAGGCGACTAATAACAATCACACACAATCCTTTCCAAACACCTTTTTACAAACGCTTTTCATGAGAATATGCAACAGCTTTCTCAAGCAAACCCATCGGCGAATTCCCAGGGATCTCTATCAAAAACAGGCATGGAAGACTCACTCCACATCCTATCAACCTCCCATATGAGAATGTCCCGTCTCTCCTTTCCCCTCTCCAGGGGTCACCACCACCACCAACCTCTCAAACATGTCTAATCTCTCCATGGCTTTCTTTCACTTCATGGCTCCCGATTCAAGCCTCTAGCCTCCCCTCTTCTTGCGGCTCCCGCTTCCCACTCTCCCCCGTTCCCTCTTCACTCTCCTACATCGAGACTACTGCCCTGCTAATTGCCCCAAAAACTGCGCTTTCATCGACGAGGCATGCCTGCTGAAAGCAAATTGACTATGAGCATCACGGGAGGGGGGCGCCGCATTGGAAGAAACGAGGCCGCGTCAGAGTAATCATCCGTACAGCAAGGAGAGAGGGTCGGCGCAGAGATGTAGGAATTCTGCCGAATCTCTACATTTTTCGTCCTTCTAGGAATGATTCCCTACTTTTAGGTGCGATATCGGTCCATTTGCAAAACGGAGAGAACAAGGAAGCCGAAAGGGTCTACTTCCGCTTTTTATGTCTTACATTTTCTGCAGCCCTTGATTATCTCTCTGCTTTTGCCCTGCGCGATACTGGGTGCACCGCTGATGAGCTGTGTATGTTTGCTGAAATGGTCTTGGACATCTTGTGTTCTGTAGCCTCATGTATTATACATCAATCATCTGACTCGTACATATACGTCTATTCATCCTCCAATCAATCCAAAACTTGGTCATACTTTCAATATCCATCACCTCATCAACTTGTGACCTCTTAACCTTCCAAGATCTGTGCTCCCACTCTCAGCTCCCACTTCCCAACGGACCCTGCCCATACCCAAAAGTCTCCAAATCCGTAACAAAGTACCGTCCCGTGCTCGTATCATTCGTCACATTCCTCACCTCCACAACCCCATTCTTCAGCGCGCCGCTCGCAGCCACTCCACCGGCAACCGGCCTCTGTAGTCTATTCTCCCCGCTCAGAACCGTGAAGTTTGCCAAGCTGACCTCATACGGCAATCTCTGGACGAGACTCGGGATGCCAAAGTACCGCGCGTCGACCCTGTCGTAGCCTACTGTGAGTTCGTAGTAGCCGCGGTAGTACGTGTCTTGCCACTGCAGCTCGGCGTTGTGGTCGACGAGCCAGGTGCTGTAGTTGTCGGCGCTGGCTTGGGTGATGTTTTGGCCGAAGGGGCAGGGGGAGCTGACGGCCGTGCCGGCGAATTCGACGCCAACGGACCCGAGGCCGGTGTTGGGATCGTAGGGATGCTCATCTAGCCAACTTTTCCATCAAGACGTTAGCAGTGGTTACAGTGGCTGGGAGTTTCTTTGCGTCACAAGAGAACGAGAATTTGAGGACAAGCTTACACAAGGTCCGATACCCATGATAAGTGGCTGTCGCCGGCCATCATGATGTTGTTCGAGATGTTGTTGTTATAAAGATGGGCGAAAGTGCGGTTGCGGTTCGCTTGATATCCGTCCCAGGCGTCGTAGTCGAGTGGATTCGCATTGCCATAGGCGAAGGATTCATTTTGGCGGGAGAACACTGCGATGCTACCTTTCAGCGAGTGCAGACCATTCCTGGGGTGTCAAGGCAGGAACAGGACATCGTGCACGGGGCACAGCGCCGAGAAAGACCTACCAGTCTGGCTACCAATCAACCTCCACGCTGCTCCGCGCTGCTGTGAAGCAGACAGCTGATTGTAAAACCAGCTTTCTTGCCGGCTGCCCATCATTGACCTTCCAGTCGTGTCGGAAATTTGATGGACATAGTCTGTATTCCAGTACAGATCCGTGATGGAACGATCATATTGTCGCGTATCTAGCATGATGAGATCCAGCAAGTTCCCAATCGAAAAGGATCTCCAAATTCGTAGGTTGTCATCCATTTCAACTTGTCGGATTGGCATCCACTCAAAGTACTATGCAATATGAGTCAATGACAAAACATTGTTAATATGCTATACTTACAGCGCGGACGGCGTTCATTTTCCGCTGATCGAAAGACACATAATCACCTCCAAACTCGATGTCGTCTTGGATGAATGAAGCCTCGGTATTGTTCATGTCTGCCATGCCGTCACGATAGGTGTTGTCCCCAACCTCTACAGATCCAAGTTAGCCATATAGTACCGGCTCCGCAATGCTTGAGCTTACCATGATCATCCCAAACAGGGATCCATGCAAAGGACTGCATGCTAAGCCGCGTGTCGAGATCGTTATGGTAGGTTGCGAGTCTCGTGCGGTAATCGTATAGTGTCCGTAACTCGACATTAGGCTGCGGAATGCGGTCAATCGACCAGCCCCATCCATAGACACCCTCGGCATATTCGTAGATGAAGTCGCCCAAGTGGATCACGTAGTCCACAGACTGTTTCCGTGCAGGATTGCCAAAGGCATTGAAGAAGCCGAATGCTGTATTTTATCAGCTAGGTCATTCTACGGGAGGAAGCTAGCATCGATTACGGTAGTTGGAGCACGAATATACTGCGAGAGACACATCGCTGACGGTATCAGTCGATAGCGGTGTGGTCTTCGTTCTGCCAACTGGACTAGCATTGTCGGAACCGCATACATTGAACTGGTAATAGTACTGAGTGAACGGCTCCAAGTTCTTGGCCTCGACCTGAAGAAACGTCAGCCAATTTGCCCCTGAGTACCTGCTACATTGTATATACCTTGACTGTGTAATCTATGTCCGAGGTTGTGTATACTCTACCACTATCCACAATGTCACAGAAGCCTTCTTCAGTAGACACCTTATAATCCACGCATATAGGCGCCGTGGAAACCTTGACATATGGCTCTGTGACGTGGTTGTAAAGCGGGGCATAACCAGAGACAGTCACTAAGCATATCTTAGCAGACCACACGTTATGAGGCGACTGGAATGGGTACCATTGCTTCTGTCGTCATCGAACATAGGGCTACACCTTGTCCATAGGATCACAGACCGCGGGTATGGGTCCCCGCTTGCAACACCGTGGGTAAAGTTCAATTGAGCTGGAGCATACGCTGTTGAAGGATCATTCCGCCTCACAACCTTGCGAATTGAAATTCCAAGGAAGGGATGGTGTTCAGAAGGGCTCCTATAGTTCAGGTTTCCTGCCCAACTTGCCGCTGCGACGGTGACAAGCGAGACGAAAGCCAGGAGGGAGAGCATGCTGTCCACAAGCTGCGAGCGTTTGGCGAGAGCACGCAAGCTACAGCAAGTCCTCTAGTAGAGGCCATGGCTGACTCTTGTAGTTGCTCCAGAACCTGAAAGCTCTGAGCGATAAACATGTTTCCTAAGCAGCTAGCATGCCATCCATCGACGTTGGTAAAACGCTATCCAAGCCAAGGTACCCTCGGCCCAATAACACGGCCGGCTTTTGAAGCGTGCTGCGGAAGCCCCGGCTTGGGCGCTGTGTTCCTGGTCGCAAAGGACCCGCAGGACAGGAAAGATTGTAAAAAGGACATTTCTTTAGCTTGCAGTGGTAGGGGAAAGCTTGTCGATGGTGCAACCTTCGAAGGGGAGGGGAATGAGGGGTAGTTCTTGGGCCAGGGGGCCCTCCATGCTTGCACGGCAGGGTCCGGACAGGATGGCACAGGGGCTTGCGGCGTAGCTGCTGACGGTCTTCCGGCCAAAATAAACCTTCAAGGGAGTTTCGAATGTCAATGATAGCACATGGAAGTACTATCGCTTGCGATGGTTGGGGTTGAGCTTCAAGACCAAATGGAAACATCCGCCATGCACTTCCAGATATGAAGGCTCATGGCTCCTAGAAGCTATTGTTAAACCATGCCTTTTCCACGATTCTTGCGGCCTCAGGGGTAGCCCCATTTCTACACTGGGACTTAATTTGGCATTCCTACCAAGAAATACCATATAATGTTCGTACAACTTTTCTTGAAGAATTGTGCATGGGCTTCATCTCAGACAGTTGACTGTGCGATGAAACATGCCGCCGAGTTAAGCTGCAACGGAGACCAGCTCTCTAGTGTTATCCTTAACCGTCTCATCTAAACCTGTAAAGCCTTGCCTCCCGAACTTCCTTAGTAGCTCCGTCCCTCTTGCCGTAGGGATTTGACTCAACTCTTGGGCTTCATCCGGTACCTCATCGGGAAACGTCTTGTTAGGGTAAAGCCTCCTCAAACTCGCAAAGACGGCATTCCAGTTGAAAGGCTCGGCATACGACAGTATCCTCTCATTCTCCACTTCGGGATCAATCAGTCCAGCAACATGGAGCCTGGCACTATCCTTCACATTCACAAAGTACTGCGGTGGAAGTTTCCGAAGCTGGTCTGACTGCCCTTCAAATGCCATCTTGCACCAGGCACCTGTGCTCGGATATTGTTGATTTTTCGTGTCCAGAACTTCGCCAAGGATCGCTGGAGGGAGGACGGTATTCAGTACAAAGCCGGGCTTCTGCTCCTTCATGAACTTCCAAGCCTCCCGCTCGCCCAGCGTCTTGGAAGCTCCATACACATGCCAGGGGCGTGTTGCGGCCAGCGTTGAATCGTCGTATGCCGCTTTCACTGACTCCTCGTTCCAGGTGCGTTCGTCCAGGCTACGGGACACATTCGGCTTTGGTAGACTCATGGCGAACGAAGATGAAGTTAGTACAAATCTCTTCATGGAAGGTTCTTTAGCGGCGGCTTTCAATGCGTTGACCGTGAAAGCAATCGTTGGTGTTACAACCGTCTCAGGGTCATTGCCGAAGTTCATGACTGAGGCAACATGGACAACTCCAGATGCACCTACGCTGTTTAGCTACCTCTAAAATTGCACGTGAAACGGTGAGCATTCGTTACCTTTGACAGCGTCATCAAAGGCACCCTCTCGAGCCATGTCGGCCACAGTTACAGTCTCCAACTTGCCCTTGCCATATCTGTTGCCGAAGAACTCGTCCATCCACGCTGTCTTTGTGGGGTCTCTGACAGCTGCCCGCACCCGGTAACCATGTGATAATAGTTGATCCACTACATGACTTCCCAGAAAACCATTGCCCCCAGTAACAAGGATGAGCGATCCACGCTCAATGGCGGGAGATTGAATAGAGGACATGCCGGTTTAATATCGTGTGTTTAATCAGTCAATTCAGAAGGTCCAAGGCTTAGTTGATCTGGAGCAGACCCAGCCGTGGTGGTTAAATTAATTTTGAAGCGAAGACGAGCGGTGACGGCAAGCCGTTTATATAGCTGAATTTAGCTTCTGCGGAGTGGAGCCAAGCGAAAGCCATGTTTTACGCGAGTGCCTAGGGAGGCAGGATACGATTCCCAGACTGCAGTAAATCCTTGTCGAGTATGCGTCCGCTTTACCTAGGTAGGAGATCAATGGTGTTTGAAGAATGGTGGCTTGTGCCGTGTTGCTTACGATGAGAATCTGCAAGACCGGCAGGTTGCTTACCAATCTACCTATGTACAGTCGACTCTCGCTATAGCTATCCGCGTTGTAGCTATATCCTCGTTATAATTATAATCTCTTGCTGCACCGATTAAATCCTCATATAAACTACCCCTGTATCTCGTTATTCTGATATATTGTTAGCAAAGGGCCGATATTGTTAAGAAAGTTAATTCATCCTCACCCAAGTTGCACGCGGGCCGGTTACTAAGCACCGGAAATGGTTATGCCGAGGCCCCAACACAGCCTCTAGAGGTCCGTAGGCGGCTGTAAACATGGTATGACTAAGCAATACTTACGCCTTTTGTACTAGTGAAGCGCCACAACCCTAATTTTTATAATAATAACTCGTTGTTACAATAACTTTTCCTTGGAGGGATTGTATCGCTATAGCGAGAGTCGACTGTATATCATGCCAAAACTCTGCCAAGCCATGGCCGTTTTCAGCCTCAAGCAGGGTAACAGCAGTGGCGGACCACGATGTACTTCGACCCCGGAAGTTACCTAGGTACCTTATCTCAGCCAGCTTGGCATGCATTAAGGAACGTGTCACTTAAATCGCGCTATGTACAGCGCCGAGCACCGTCAGTCGGCTATGTATAGTGAACATTGCTCATGAAGTAGATTCAAGCAAGTGAATCACAAAAAAGACAAAACTATTGTACAGTGTGGCAAAGTTACAAAAAGCCGTACATACACATCTTCAGGGTTCCCACTTGCTGCCATGCCGCCCAACATCAATCCGTTCTAATCCACAATCTCGGTTGTAAGCAAAAGATATCATTATCTCACCCCATCGTGAAAGCCACTTTCCGAGGACCAAGCATACAGGCGGACTGTAGCTTCTTGTCAATGCTCTTGATGATCCGTAGGTCCACCGGGGACGAAGTATTTTACCATTACTCTCCACTTCGCCAAGGGTTCTTGTCCGGCCTGCTGCCTCGCGGGTGGCTAAGCGGGACTGCTGGATACAGCAGCACGGTGCACTGTCAAAAGTCTTCTACGTCACCAAGAAATTCATCCCAAAACTCATCGCCAAAGTCATCCTCAAGCGTGTTTCCTCGTCTCACATCCGCCTCCCCGGGACCAGCGATCTCTTCCTCAACCCGCTTCAACCGCTTGGGCTTCATCATCGCCCAGAATGGCCGGATCATCGCCCTCGCATCGCCCGTGCACCAAGCCTTGATATACGCCAACTCCTTTCCCGCGAGCGCAAAGGTGAAGGTAGGCTTGCCGCTGAATTTGACGTACAGGGTGCTCGCCTTGAGCAGCGCCCAATAACTCGGAGCACTCCCTACAATATCATTGACCCAACCTGTAATCTTCTGGTGTGTCACGTCGGACTCAGAGGGTCGTATGGCGCAATACGTGTCGTAGCACTGCTGCAAGACTTTGTTGTATGAGTCCGGATCAAACTCTATCTTTGGTGCGATGTTGTTAGACCAAAAATGCCAGACGTTATTTAGGCTATTGGTCAGTTGTTTCAGGCTCCCGACTATGACAGCGTCGCTGTTATCACGGGCATTCTGAAGTTCCCGCAGGTATAATTCCTCCAGATCAGGATCGCTCTCGGAATTAGAGTTGAGAAGGTCGGCGACTGCAGTAAGCGTCTCTGCGTTGTGCGGTTCGATAACTTCAAAGACCAGGTAGTCTGTTATATGCTCGACGTTGTACTTGGCTTTCAATGGCCGGAACTTAGCAGGAGATGCTCCAGCTTTGCTAGGAGATTGGAAGGATCTAGTTTTGGTCGGTGATCGGCCCGGAAGGTCTGACCGCGCCTTCATGGCGGTCTTGTAGGCTGGGTCCAATACTCTCTTCTTTCTAATGCTGGGAGTCTCCGTAACGAACTTAGTCCAAGCTTCATCTGTAAAACTGTATCCGTTTTTCGAACAATCGACCAAGTAATCATGAAGATCCGCAACGATGGTGGCCCCCGGAGATCGGATCGAATTCTCAGTATACACCAGTTTCTCATGGAATAGGGTGCAGACGCCCAACATATCTGGATGGCAGCGAAATTCGAAGCTTTTCTGCAAGAAGCCGTTTACTCTGTTCGGACCGGCTAGCGTTTCGCCGAGTGTCGTCTTATCAACCACGATGCCGAGTGCTTGAGGCTCTGGTAGGTTCACGGGCGGCGGAGCGTTCTTGAAGAGCTCAACGAGGGAGGGCTCCCAGCAAATCCAGAACTGCACCCAGCGCCTTAGTACAACCGTCATAAAGATATCGTTCGATTAGGCTCACGGTGTCTCCATCATAATCTCCACCTTGCAGCTTCCCGGCGAGCGGATAGCTGCCGATTGAGGAGAAGACAGCAACATCCTTGAGATGGCTGAGTTCGGATTTGTAAACAGCGTGAACCTGCATCGATGTAAATTTAAAGCCATAGGTGCCAAGATTTGTACGAACCTTCTGAATGTCACACGGGCGAAGAGCGGGATGTCGAGCCACTAGCATATTGAGCCCATCAAGGTGGAAGTAAGACTCGCCACTTGTGTCGTCCGCAAAATTAGTTGAGAAAGCCAAATGCACTTCGCCAGGACGCAAAATCTTCAGAGGGTCGGCGACGGCGAGAACATAGGTGGACCGGCGAATTGGGAATGTAAGAGTTTCTTTGGTACGGAAAAGGTATTTTTCAACCAGTTTCAGCAAGATTTCGCGGAGATAAGCGCACGATTTGGGATTGAACCCAGACTTGTGCCAATGTGAGCTCGGGGGTTTCATCCCAAAGATGACTTCAGAAAGGTATTGACGAACCTCAAGCAAAAGTATTGCTTTCTCAAGTGTAGAGCGCGGTAAGCCTGCTTGCCAGGAAAATGCCCCATCTCTGTTCATGTCTTCAAGCAACGAGTATTTTTCGTGGATCCACTTGCGCAGTCTTAGCGTGTCTGTTATTGCTTCCTCAATGGCTTCTCTTTCCATATCGAGCCTCCCAATAACGACCTGCCGTAGTACTTCTCTAGATATGCCTCGATCCTGTAATATGGGAAGAAAAGCAATATAAAACGTTGACGCAGTTGCAGGGGTGGAACTTTTGAGGAGTTCGAAAGTCAAGCGATGCGAATCGTATGTGCTATCTTCCAGGTCCTCATTGTGGGGCTCGAATTTCTTTTGGCTCGGCGTAAGTTCAATCCATATGTCGTTGTGGAAAGGGTCTTTGGTGTCCAGGGGAGCGCTTATCATCCATACTCCCTTGCAACCGCTAATTCTCGCTTGAAAGGCGCTGGGAACAGGACCATGTCTTTTCAATTTGCTCCAGACACACTTCGCGGCTCCAACAGATATGATAGAGCAGCCCTGATAGGTCAGTTTCAGCAATTTTTAGTGCGGCTACTTCACCACCTACATCGTTCATGACTCTGGGCCGCTCCGGATCGTGCAAAAGCTCCCAGTTCAGTGCAAGATCATTGAAAGCCTGGCACTCCGGAGCACCGTCTGCTTTGATGTCTCCGACCCACCTAACTTGGCTCGGCTTGAACACCATTGTTGCTGTAGTTTTTGAGAAGCCTAACAGGTTCAGCAGTGGTCCATCCCCGGAAAAGTTATGAGTGGAGTACCAAGTTCGAGCCGGGCATACGCTTTACAAAATAGTTGATTTGCATTCTTCGTAGATGGTAGAAACCATTCCAAAACTTCGTCAATGGTGACCTCAGTACCCTGGAAGTCATCCGTTGGCTTGAGCGGTCGCGAAGCGCTAGGCTTCTTCAACCTGTGGCCGTGCGTGGCAAAAAGGACGAGCCGTTGCCCCGCATTCTGATCGTCATCGCGGGAATGCGCTCGCTTCCTTTTTTTTCTGGTCTCTAACAGCAAGACTCGCCAGGATCGACCGAGGAGCTGGTTTTCTGTAGCCAACCATTGCACATAAGCTTCTTTTATATTTGCAGATTGATTTCTCAGATGGCTGGGGAGTTTGTTCTTATTGAAAGACGGAATATTAAGGTAAAGGAAGCGGTCACCGCCAAACCGCCGCTGAAATCTGCAGGACTGCTCCTGCTCCAGTGGCTCAAGTTGCAACAACAGTGCAGGCCCTGCGTTGGAACGATTAATGGACATCGAACCCTTCAAGCTGACGTTCTTAAACCCAGAAGCTGCCCCACTCCAAGCTCCGGAAGGGGTCCGTCGTGGTAGTGGCCGGTTAGTCTTAGCAGCATATGCTTGGAAACGGCCCCATAGCACATTGTAGTCTTCCAGTTCGGCTGAATAGCTGGGTACAACGTCACATAGCTGGCAGCCTAAAGACAAACTCAGACGCAGGCACTCGTACCGCAGCCTCAATGAACCGCCAGGTAAGACGTTCGTAGGACTTTCTCCTAGTATTACTTCAGTACGAGCCAGGAGTATCTTAGAGACGTCACCTACCAAGAAGTCCCTGATGAGGCAGATCTCGTATTTGATAATGCACAAGATGGGTTTCGGCAGGAACTGATTTTGCAGGGAAGTTCGCGGTCGCCACATCAGTCATTGATACATCCCCTAAGCTTTCTTCGTGAGTCTCAGGTACTTCTGGCTTTCGATGGATCTCAGTCGCCGGCAATGCATCATCTGAGGGATCTTCAAGCCACGGATTGGCAAAGGCAGAAGTCCCGGTGGCAGCAACAGCGTGTGCTCTAATCCCTGCAGTCCCAGCGAAGGGAACGTCGCTGCTGTAAGGAGCAGTTCTCTTGTCTTCGATGGTGTCGTCTGCGTCAGTAGCAATGCTCGTAAACGATGTATTGGCTGTGGTAATGTTGGCGCCCTTGTCAAACAGTGATGCCGACGAGGTTGTCGATCCGAAGGAGGTTGTGGCGGACACGAGGCTCCGGCTTGTGAACGAGGTTGTGGCGGAAGTCGATTTTTGATTCCTTCGGTCACCAACATATCTTTCCGGAGGGGAATATTGGACCTTTTTGGGTAATTGGGCGGAGAGCTCGAATTCGTCCGATGATCTCTTCTTAGCACTAGGCATTCGTGGATAAGCGAAAACAGGGCCAGGAAACGTGGGCTTTAAATCCGCCATTTCCTCTAATGTCTTCTGGCTAAGCATCTCCAAAGTCGAACTCGAATGCACCGTAGGCGTAGGTGACTCGGGCATGCACACCTCCATCAAGTCGTCAACTGGTGTTGTTGGGCGTGATCGGTTCTGGACTCGAGGTTGCCTGAATATCGAGGTCGTATCCCTTGGCATGTCAGCGTCCGTATAAGTTCGATGTGGTGTTCGTAGTTCAGCCTTGGTTGGCCCTGCATTTTCAGCTGCTCCCTTGCTGGTTGTTGATTCTATAGCCGGAACATCTCGCAGATTGTCAGTACGTCAAAACAGCACCTGCACTTCCATCGAGTGCCGCCAATCACCAGAGCGGGAAGAGGAGCCGAACATACGTGAGAATCTAGCAGGTAATGAGACGGCATGAGTGGGCATCGGATTCTTCGTCTCAGCGATCGTACGCTCAATGTGGTCGATACCATGTACGCCATCGTCGGCTCGAACAGCAAGGCTGTGTTCGTAGGGGTTGCCATCGATTTGCATATGCCCAGACACTCCGGCGTCCCCTCTTGCGCTCAATGGCCTTGCATTGCCGAAGAGTTGCCGTTGTTCACGGATCAGTCGGACTCGATCTTCCAAAGTTTCCACCAAATAGCAAAGGACACGCTGAGGAGTTGAAGGTTGCCCTAATTCCTTGAAACTTGCTAGAGTCTGCTGAAGTGCATTTCTGTCCTGAAAATAGAGAAAATTGATATGGCTTACACATCGCTCGGCCACCGTTTTGTCTGACCTGCTAGCAGACCAGCTATTGTCCCGCTCATTGAGGGATAGACGGTAATCAGCATTCAATTGGTGCAGTATCTGATTAATCTTGGTGTTGTGGTGGCTAGGTGTTAACGGAGCCGGTCCATGCTCGCTCATAGGCGGCATGAGAGTAGACTGTCCTGCTGGCTTCATTGGCTGACCGTGCCAAGGTCATTGATATTATTCGTGAGCCACTATTGGTAGTTGACTGTGGGTATACAGGGCTGGAGACTGATCAATCATTTAGAAATGGGTAACATATGCCTGCCGAAGGGCTCCTCAGGATAGCAGTAACGTCTTCAGTTTTATGAGGTAAAGCGAATGACAAGAGGCTTTTGCCGCTGGACAAGCGTAGCCTACTTCAAGCTTTGAATGTCTCCGCAGTCCTTGTTGCTCTGTTGGACGCGAGATCACATGCATCCTTACCAGACGGGCATTTTTGATAAGCAAGACCGGCAATTCGAGCTGTGGTGCCGCTGTAGAGGACGAATTGGCTCTCAGTGCCCTGAAAAGGGGCTGTTGTTGGAGAGTCTTTGGTTTTTGGTTGCTGACCAGATTGTGTCCACTGCACGAGCTACTTTGTTTCATACTATATGCAAAACCTCATCATATCCTTGTGTAAAGCCAATGACGGCACAAATGCTCAACAGGAGTAATTTTCATGAGGACTCGGCGTTTCTGAAGGAGGTTAAGACGCGACGATCCGGGGTCGCGACGAGGATGATCTCCTGGAACGGGCCGTTCTTCGGGTTCTCAGCGGGGAAAACCAAAACTCATGAGGCACAACAATGCGTGTGAGCACCTACCCACACGCTACCTAAGGTAGCAGGTATCAATACGTGTTGAATGCGGCAAATTAAGGCAGGTAAGATAGGCACTGGGAGGTAACCAAAATGGTGGTAATTTCTGGATTCAATCAGGGGCGCCTCACGTCAGCATTGCAAGATCTAGGTCGCGATTTACAACCCAAGAATAAAATACAACTGTGGGGTTGGAAGCTTTGAAGCCATCATTCAATCCACCAGCGGCCCCTCAGATACACTATGGAGCGTTCCCGTATCATGTGACTTCTGTTGATACGCTTGGGATCCATCAGCCATTATCAGGTAGTCTATAGTCAAGGAGAACCTAAGTTGTCTTCGCAGAGGCTTTGACCAAGAATGAGAGCTGCGCTCGTGGGCCACTGCGCTGCAACGGCCTGGAAAGCCAATGCCTGCAGCACTGTTGTGCATCCTGTCTGAAAGCACTTTCGATACAGCACAGCATTTGGACTGCCGCAGAGCTCTTCACAAGGGTTGCCATCTGTCGATTTTGTATGTGCAAATCTTCCCAAGGCTTGTTTAGGGGTGAGCCAGTCCCGAGTTTAGCTGCTAGCTGCATGACCACATGTTGACGCATGCTTCTAGCGCCAAAAATCTAACGAGCATAACTGGTTCTGGAAGCTCTGGATCGTGGCCCGAGGGCGGAGTTGAAGTGTACTCAAAATCTTAGTTGATTTATTGGCCAAATGTCTTCCCAACTGTAGGACTTGTGAAACGGGAGGGAATGCATTCATAGTTCGCGGTATCAAAGAGATGAAGTAGACCATATGACACCAATATACGCCAGTAACTGAATGCTTTTGAAGCGCTCTACACCTTCATCTCTGACAAGCCGTGCTTCCAAACGGTTACGAACGGCGTTACGCCGTCCTCACGGTAGTTGAGCAGAATGACCCTGGTTCGATATTAGCGTTGGTGTTCCCTTTAATGCCGTGAAGTCCTAGCTTGCGCAAGACTTACATTCCATCAGGATCCATGGATTCGCCGATAAGGAATTCATAGTCCTTAAAGTTGCCGACAATCTTTTTGGCATATGAAGATGCTCCAGTCTCGAATGCTTTAATCTCTTGATCGCTGGCACCTCGCTCCTTCATCGCATCCTTCACCTTCTTCATATACGCTGTTTAGACTGATTAGTGCTTGTATAGTGTTGACATTGGCGAGAGCGCATACTCTTCAGATGACCAAGGTATGACTTCTTGTCGAATTGAGTTTCATTCAGCCGGAAGGAATGAACGATGTCGATGACAGCCTGAGCGTTATCTGCCAGAGCTTCCTCGCCTTCCTCTGCACTAGGATTTGCGCCAATGTCTTGGAGCTCCGTTAGCCACGCTGTCGAGCGGCTCGAGCGACCTTGGATGTAGTCTCCGGTTACGAACCGATGTTGTCGTTTCCAACCGTGATTTTCTTTCCATCCGCTTCGTAAACCACCCCATCCACCTCCTTGAGGTTGTAGGAGTCGGAAAGAACTTCGTCGCCGGTAATGATATCCTACGAGGATCATGTCAGCTTTGCTCAAGTGAAGAGAGTCTAGGAGGTTAAGAAATTGCTGAAGGCGGCGAAGCCCTGTACACGAGCCTACCTTGTAGATAATCATTTTGAAAGATGTCTAATTTGTGATTTTGGGGTTCTAGACGGTACAATTGAATGGAGGCGTGCAACGACCGGCTTTGTGATATCGAGGGGTCGCTGAAAAATTTAAAGATGGAAAAGTCCACAACGTAAATGGTGGGGTTCTGACTTCGCCAAATCAACCAATGAATGCATGTGCTGGATGGCCATGAATAAGGTATCATATCCGCGGCTTTTGCTGGTGACGTTCTCGGCCAGCCCTGGGGACCGGGAGGCGAATGATCAAAGCGGTGGGCCCCGGGTCTACGCGTTAGCTGGCATGGCTGGGTTTCCTTTAAACATTCACCGCGCCTCCATAACTCTCCCTCTCTCTAGCATCCCGCTCCTCTGTTCCCTCTACAGCACCTCGTCTCTCCTTAAAATCAAGTGCTTGTTAAGACCGAATTACTCTTGTCTTAGAAGCGACGCGACTAAAATTCCTCTTAACCGCCGACACCAACTGCGCGCAACCTCGACTTCGAGGCCTTCACCGGGCCGCTGAGATTCAAATATCAAACTTATTGGGGAGACCGATTCAATCGCCATGTCAAACGCCTCAATATACCACGACCTACCTCCTCTACCCGCCTATGAGCTCCGGCCACTACCGCCGCTTGCGCCGCCAATCCCAGACAAACTTCTTACCCTCATTCTCCCAATTGCGGCCTACTGGGGCCTGTCCATGATATTTCACTGGATCGATATCAACGACTACTTTCCGGCCTATCGGTTACATACACCGGCCGAGGTTCTAAAGCGCAATCATGTTTCAAGATGGGAGGTGGTACGGGATGTCGTCATACAACAGATTATTCAAACCGTGGTTGGGCTGGGTTTAGCGCTAATGGATCCGGAGGATCTGATGGGAAAGGACGAGTACAATGTCGCGGTGTGGGCGCGGAGGATAAGGCTTTGGCAACGAACAATTCCGAGTGCGTTGTCCATCGTCGGCCTGGATGCGCCAGGACTTTCCACAAAGCTGGGTGCAACTCATCCCTTCATCGCGGGCGCTTTAGCTGGTGGCAGCTATCCATGCCTATCCCAGTTAGCTGAGATCGCCGGAGAGAAGGTTCCTATGCCAGCATACGCATCTTGGGAACTCTATGCGGCCAAGTTCATATACTGGGTGGGCGTCCCAGCAGCGCAGTTTGCGCTAGGAATCATTGTAGTCGACACATGGCAATATTTCCTCCATCGCGCCATGCATATGAACAAATGGCTGTACACGAAGTTTCACTCGCGCCACCACCGGCTCTACGTTCCTTACGCTTACGGAGCGCTCTACAACCATCCGGTTGAAGGTTTCCTGCTAGACACTTTAGGGGCAGGCTTTGCATACCTGGTTGCCGGTATGACAACTCGACAATGCATGTGGTTCTTCACTTGCTGTACTATCAAGACTGTAGACGACCACTGCGGCTATGCATTCCCCTGGGATCCGCTACAACATCTGACCTCCAACAACGCTGGCTACCATGACGTCCATCATCAGAGCTGGGGTATCAAGACCAACTTCTCCCAACCTTTCTTTACCTTCTGGGACCAATTGCTCGGAACCAAGTGGGTAGGCGGTGATGTTTCAGCGCGCTACGAGAGAGCTCGGTTAGCCGCTCAGCGGAAGCTGGAAGGCGAGGAATCCGGTACCTCGATCACACACTCGGATCCCAAGCAAAGCCTTACCACGGCGGAACATCCATACGAAAATGAACCCTCAAACGCAAAGCTGCTGTCACCGGCAATGCAGCGTAAAGCTCAACCCAAGGTTCCAGCCGGCAAAGCAACGAAACAAGCAATCGCCTCCCGCGAACAGATTCTGGAGGATAAAGAAGGCGGTGGCGCCACCGTCATCGCGGAAGAGACCGAGGAAGAGAAAAAGGCGGAAGTGTCGCTCAGGCGGAGTATCAGGAACAAGGCGAGCTCCACGCCACCTGCCACCAGTTTGAAGACACTACGGGACCGTGTTAATGGCAGCTTACATGGGAAGGGCGGCAAAGTGCTTGGCGTTGAGAGTAATCGGTAGCTTAGCAATCGCTTGTGTCTTAGCTGGCTGCTGGCCGTTTGTAAATATGTCGCCTTTGTCGTTGTCATTCAAGACAGGTGTATTAGTAGGCTGGGTAATCTTCCTATGGGCGCGAGGCGGGCTGAAACGTCTTCTCTAATTTACCCTTGTATGAGTAGCCATAATCGAATGCGGAGCAGGCAAGCTGATTGGTCTTTGTCGTTTGTTGGATCGCTTCTTTGTTTCGTCCCGTAATGCTCTCTGCGATTCCTTGTCTTGATTGGAGGCGTTGGGATGCGGTCGAGTCCTCTAGGTCTTAATATCCATTGATGTAAATAGGTAATGTAGCGATCCATTCTAATAGCAGTCAACTAATACCTCAAACGACGAAATACTTGTCCACTGAAATTATTTTTTTCTCGAGCTGCCTAGAGATCCCCTTCTTTGGAATTCAGCGGACCACCGACACAGATACGGAAAGTACAAAATATAAGTCCGAGGATTGCTCAGATAATTCCACTTAGAACAACAATCTGCCCTCAGCGCCAGCTCGTTATGTGCGCCATGAAAGCAAAACGCTTATCCCCCAGTCCGAAAAAAGCAGAACAGCCAAGAGCACAAAACGCCTCAGTCGTTTCTCAGAACCCGCCAAACCAAGGAAGAAAGCACCGAACATTCCTCTACTTACCTTCATCCCACTGCTCCATCGAAACTCCCGTCTCATCTCATGCCTAAGATTCCATCAATTCGTCAGCACTGTTCCACCTATGATCCATAAAGCGCTCCCACTGCGTATCCCTTATCCTCTCCCGTCTTCCTCTTCGTCCTTGGTCCCCTTCCCCTTCATTTGTCTCCGCGGCACCATCAATCGGCGTTCTTGCCATTGCTGACGCGCCGTCCTTTACCGTCCGCGCTCGCCGCGGCAGCAATGGCGGTGGCAGTGCGGATGAGCGCTCAGGACGGAAGCTAGAGATCTGTGAAGCCCGGTGATCGGGCGTGCGCATATACAGTTCAATAAGTGCGTCATGCTCCGCCAGATCATTTTCGTACTCTTCGGATAGCGGGCTGCAAGTCTCTCCGTCCTGTTTCTGTACGCAAGGCTCCACGTTTCGCTTCGGAGGCGTGTCTTGTGCGGGTTCTGGTGTGTTGCTAGTGGCGCGGGAGGATAGATCAGGAGTCGAGTCCCACCATTCGGTGCCTGACGCCGTGTCTGAAGTGTCTCTTACGGCCTCTGGAACAGTCTGGAGCGCGAAAGGTGTGGGGAGTCGCTGTTGAGGGAGGCGGTGGATGCTGGCAATATCAAGATTGCTGAAGTCGCGAGTTGCGCGGGAGTAGATGGAGGAGCTCCGGCGGGGCTGTGACAGAGTTTGTTCTGCTGCCTGGTGAGGAGACACCATGGGTGACAGGTAGGGAAAGTGAGGTGCGTTGTCCACGAACGTGTCGAGGAAGTGCTGCTCAGGTCCATCATCTGGGTGGACGGACGAACAGGGTCTTGCATGCATGGTTGACCGGATCCAAGCGGCGGCATGTGGCGGCAGCTCACTCGGCGGGAACTGCATGGCTTGGCGGTCTCCATCAGCGGTTGCTATTCTCTGCGATGTTGGGTGGTGCGCAGGCGTCGTAACAATACTCACCACACCATTCTCATCCTCACCATCCATGGTTTTATTGGTTGCTTTCCCTGCAAGTCCCAGCCCCTCCCTCTTCCTCTCCTTCCTCAGTCTCTGCACCAAGTCGCCAATCCTCTCACTTCTCTCCAACATCTCCCTCGCAGTCTCACCACCAAAGCCCACAATCCAACTCTCGGCCCAAAGCAAGCGTCTACTCTTGCGGACCTTGGCGTCCGGCCATCCACGGCCAAGGAAAAGCGCTCTGAGGCCAACGACTGCTTCAGGTTCAGAGCCTATGCGGGAGAGGATGCATGCCGCACAACCATCTTCCTGATACTTGCATTGAGCAGGGAGGTCCCGAGCGTATTGCATGCGGAACTCGCAGGCGGTAATATACATACCATGTGCCGACTGCAGCGCCATGAAGGCTTCACGAGCTTCCTCCTCAGGAGTAAGATGGCGCTTCGTTCCTGCCGAAGACGGCCATGCTACCCTCGTTGGTTTTTCGAGGTTGGAGATTGGCGCAGGTAACAGCCGCATGATCCTAGGAAGATGGCCCTCAATTTCCTCCTTGATCCGGCCGAGAATGTCAGATATCAGCTGTGCGTTCAGGGGTTTATGCAGCTTACATAGTTTCGTAGATTGAGAATACCCGACGCTGTGCTTGTTGAGCCAGTTGACGACCGGCACCTGGCAGGATATTGGCCTGAGTAGTTTTGCGGGCAGAGCTTCGATGAGAGATTTGGTTTCTGTGCGATAGGTCCGTACTGTATGTGCAGTAGCTGGAAGAGTCGAGAGAGGGGCGTTAGAAAGGACGGTCGAGAGACGAGAGACGTCCATTGCCGAAAGGTCATGGAGCTCCATGGCGACAATTTCTCGGAATCGTGTGCAGTGTTGAAGTTAGTCGGAGTCGGTGTTGACGGTCCAGCCGCGGTAGTAGCCAAGATTGCAGCAGATAGGGCTTGAGGCAATGAGTTCTGCTGTGGAACACCAAATCCAGCGCTATTGCTTCCTGAGAACTGCGACGGATGGCAAATTTCGAGAATAGAGGCGACATGGGCGGGAAGGTAGATATGGCCGATTTGATTGTTTTTCAATTCTTTCATAGAGCTTCTTTGACAATGCATTGTTCACTTTTCTTTGAAGACATCGGCCACGCTGACCAATGCAAAACCCTTTGTTTGAATACTCACGAGGTAAAGCCTCTTTGTCTCCCAGGAGCGCTCAGGAACTTACGTAGTACTTGCAATGTCCATGTCTTACAATCATGCTGGTTACAGCCATTACCGTAGTTCGCGGATTTAGACTAGGGTTTGGCGATCGCCAGTTGCCTCTCTCAGCTGTTGCATATCCGTTTCTAACAAGTGGAGCGATTAGCATTGGCCGATGAGGACCGTATGCTCCGCAAGTATTCGTCAAATGAAAGTGCTGTCAATCTTTTTTAAACAGAATGCGTAATAATTCGGCGATAGGCTGCATATTACGCAATTCGGAATCGTTTTTATATACTCGACTACGGAGACTTGCTCAGCCATTACATCAGGAGTCCTAGAAGAAACAACCAAGAATTCAAAACCCCTTGCAAGCCGAGCGTAGTCCCGCACAGACGTATAATCCAACGTCTATGGTTGGTTCTGTTTCAGCGACGACGGCCGAAGAAGCTAGCAAATCTTTACGATAAAATGTTCCATGTTGTTTCAACGACTGTACTCAAAAAGTGTGGCATGAATCCACGAGCGTAATGTCTGCGGTAGAAATCTTGAGACGATGCGGAAGCTGAAGGGCTAAACCAGGCCACTTCCGTTCGAGGTATCCAGATGCCCCTTGGTTGGAGACCAGAAATGCATCCTTGGCCTTCTTTAACCTGGTTTTACAGTGTGGTCCATCTTGTTGCCATGACGATGCTGGATTCTCGATCTTGATCAGGTCAGAAGAAAGTCAGCCACTGGCAGCTAGTGAACAGTCAACAAAAGGAAGATCAAGCAGAGCAGCTTACAGCCGTGCAGACAGGACAAGGTACTGACGGACAACAAAGGTGAATCAGAGCCTTTTTGCATAGCGCGCGAGCATGGTTACTAGTGCCTTTAAGACATGACGACTGAGGTCTTTGAATGTATTCAGTCCGGAGCCATTGCATGGTAATATTGGTGGCGCTTATCGGAATCACGTCAAGCGGTTCGGCCTAGGACGACAGTCTTTCTGGAGGGAGCTTCAGCCTCTCAGAATCTCTGAGCTAGAGTTATCTTGTCTGAACTCAGAAGCGATTCCTCCTGGACGTGACCTCCTTTCTCTTTTCATCCACTCGGGAACCACTTACAACATCTGATGATCAAAGGCCGTATTAGGCCTAATTGCGGCAACGGAGGAGTTATTAAATTTAACCCACTACGAGATCCGGCCTACAGGTTGCGATCTACAAATCTTCCGTTATTCCAGGCAAGGTGACAAGCTCGTAATTTATGCGGACATTGCCTGATCTTTGCTTGATCTTGCTTTCAGTCCAGCAACACGTGCTCCCGTCGCTAAGAACAATCCCCAGTCTAGCTCGCATTGTGGAATGCTGCTAGGCCAGACGTGTGTTACCGCAGAATTTCGTCGATGTAGGTCGATCGCCGGAGAGTTGGTCGACTTACCGTCATGTGACAGACAGTGCTTATGCAGGTGCAGATTCCTGAGCCCAATCTGACACAATGGCGGTCTTAAAGGATTCAAAGGCCTTCAGCCACAGACCATCCCTTCCCTAGGAATTTCGACCTTCTGCTCCTGCCTGTCTTGAATATGCTCTACCTCGGCTCTTCCGCCGGGGATTAACCCTGCCTGCTTAGTCTGCGCTTCGTCCTTCGTTAACCTTGCCTTCTCCTTCTTGCTCAACGCCATTGCTCCTTTCTCGTAGGCCTCATTAACAGAGGGCCGCACATACGGCTGGCAAACCCACCACGGTCTTCTGCACCTTGCTACTGCCGCAACTGAGCTCACTCCGTCATCTTCTTCGCTAGCCCCTGTTTCTGAATGTTCCTTGCCGCTCACAGGTGCGTCAAATGCTTCGGGTGTCTGTTCGTATTCAATCAAGCCCTGCTTGACGGCAGCTTCGACCATCTGGAGAACACGTTCGAACGCTGCAATGTCACCAGCACGACACTTGGCCAGAGCATCCCGGATATTGGTGTGTTTGGCTACGAGCGGTCGAAGCATGTGGAAGAGATGAGCTTGCATTGAGACCAGGTTTGGCGAGGTACACTTCTCTTGCTTTTCACGTTTCTGCCTCTTAGCAGGCGGCTCGCGGTCCTCTTCGTATGCTTCCGTGTCCAGCACGTCCTTCCAAGTATCTGCTTGCTCGCTTGCGTCGGAAGGCAGAAACAGTGGTGGGCGACTTGGTGGCGTAGTCTGTAGTACATATTTGTATATGATATCCATGTACCTTCTCAACACGGCATCCATCCTGTAGCCTCCTTTGCCGCCCTTCCCTCTCCAATACTCTCGGCCTTCCTCGCCCAGCGGTGGCGGTTGCGCAAATATAGTCGGATCGCACAAGTTGCCCTCGGCGCTCATGACACCGTCTGCGCCCGTTTGGTCAAAACATCTCCCAAGATCTTCATGTTGCAAGACATTGCCATTGGCAAAGATCACCGTATCCGGAGGTAGATTATCCCTAAGGTAGCGCAACACCGTCCAGTCCGCCAATCCAGTATTGTGCCCCTTCTGCTCTCTTCGCCGACCATGAACCGTGATGATGCTAGCGCCGGCGGATAGTATCATTTTCGCATATTCAAGGGTCTTCTCCTTCGTTTCCAGTATTCGCATCTTCGCCGTGACAGGTATATCTAGCTTTTGGTGTAATTTGTTGATGATCCGGTGGATAAGATCCCAGTCCTCCTGAAGAAAAGCCCCGTAATTGCCTTTGCGTGCTATGCCTTGAGGGCATCCTAAATTTAAGTCCACGGCGTCGCAAAAGGGCTGGACATATTGCGCTGCCTCAAGAAGCACGTCTGGGTCATTCGCACAGAACTGGACGAACAGCGGCCTGTCTGTCGATGGATTGCCGTCAAGGTACCAATCCACTGCAGAAGATTGCTGGCGGGGATGTGTCTTCGAAGGCGAAGGTAGCTGCTCCTTGACTGGCTCAAAGTGGTGATCGCGATATTTGGGCGTATCTGTAAACATACGAGAGTGAAGCATCGGAGTGTAAGCTAAAAGATCTTTGGGAGTATGGGGAGGCATGAACGAGCGACTAAGCATACGCCATGCCTAGGAAACATCAGAACACAGTCTTTGCACGAAAATCATCTAACTTACGAATTCGGATTGATCAACCATAGGTGCTAAAATGTATTTCGGACTTCCGAGGCTCTCGTAGAATGCTCGTCCGTGTAGCTTACACCGCCCGTCAACTGCCGATGGAAGTACTGGCTTTGTATCATTGAGAGCGGGCAGGGACGCTGATGACAAGCGGCGTGCTGGTGATAATGAGCCCATAATGAACAAGCTAGCTCCCGTTGTTGCTCTGGCAGACGGCCCAAGGGCCAGGCGGCCATAAAGAAGCCGACCCCTAATGATGAGGGATGTATGGTTTAGCTCCTAGATGCAGGAATCGTGGTGGCTTGCTTGGAATACTCGATTGAGCCGTTGTTCGTGGACACTGTGGAAACACTTTGAAACTTGGGCTAATGACGATCGGCGGGTAAGGCTGCGAAGATCTTCCGGGTCCTTCCGCTACCTAATAATGGCGCAAGAGTTATTCCCTCGGTTTATGCTTATCGGTAAGTGCACGTGACTAACTGTAGCACGATGTAATGGGATGGGAGGAAGGACTGATATTGTGAACTGGGCGTATGATACATGCATCTCTGGTAAATCGCATTCTGATTGGCATGTATGGTACCTAGTGCTGTTTAACGTTCCTAAGCTTTAAACCACTTTCCAACGGATGCGGTATAATCGCGGCACCAGCTACCTTAGTTCCGACTCTTTGAGCGACATCGGCAGCATGTTGTGTGACCGTCTTGCAGTGGGCCGCCACAACGGTATGCGGGATTGTGTGGTCAGCTCCGCAGGGGTTGGACATGGTGCTTGGGAACCCAGCACTCTTCTACAGCATAAAAATTGTCAGCTGAGGAATAGAAGCAGCAGTGCGCCTAGTAAGCGGACGGTAGCCTGATCTATAGCGGACACCAAGAGATTGCGCGAATTTGTCTTTCGGTGGGCGTACTTCCACGTAGCACTGCAATGTAAGGTGGTATTCGATGATGCTTCTCTCTTGCTTTGCGTTGTGTTGTACTCTTGATGCTGGCCGTTCGGATCGTGGAACAGCTGTACAAACCCGGGGTTCCGGGGTCAGCGAACAAAAGGCCTCACGAGAAGGAAGCAGTGTCATTCAACCCTAGTGAACATAAGGTTTTCCCTCTGATACTGCCCCTTATATACCTAACGGCACGTGTAGTAATGAGTTAAGAAAAAGTTCACCATCCCCAATGTATTACTTCTGTCTGCCTACCACAGCAGGGGTTGTCCTTGGGCTGTGCGCGCGCCTTTCCATGTAGGTAGATAATCACACTTCAGGACCGCCACTCCATTTAGTACGTGCTTGAAACGCGGGTACTGATAATTCGCAATATGGAGTTATAGGGACATTCTTGCGGGACGAAGATCGCGCAATAGATCCAACGTTCTGCCGTAGAGCATTGTTTCTTCATTGCTCCGCACACAAGCCATCTTGGCTTTTCACATGATGTCGGGAGTGGTTTTCTGCGTTATGATTCGTTCGCGGTGTAGTAAGGGCCATTTTTTAAGTCGAACGTCGTAAGCCAACTGCAGGTCACGGAGGACGTTTCGACATGCGACAACCCTGCTCGTCTGGACTGGAAAGATTTCCAGGAAGAAGCCTGGAACAAGTATTGTGCGAGTCCCTTAATGACTAGAACGATATGCTCGTTGATGCATACCATATGGATAACGGTTCTCCGGATTTTGCTGTTTCCATTCCCATGGGCGAAAGCTAACCTTCCCACTACAACGGTCGACTTATCCTAAGCACAAATGACCCAGCGGGCTCCCGAAGATGTTGAGTGCGTCTGGCTAGACAACCTTTTGGAAGCACGCAAGCCCTGTTTTCGAACCAGCATCTGCTGCTTATGCATCGAAGATGCAGTTGCAGGGATTGGGATGCAGATGCGGACAGTTTAAGCTACTTCAGTCCTACGGCATGCGGGGACCGTGCAAAGGCTCGACGCGTCACAGCCATCGGCCGTAAAGTCAAAGGGAATGTGGAGGGCTGTTTCGGAAGTGTGGAACCGTCCACACTTACTGCGTCCTGTCCTTAGAGGAGGCTCTTTGTACTATTTACATATTTCAGGCGATGCGGCGAAGGACCGAGCTTGCCGCCAGAAAGCGCGGGATGATGATTTTTATGCAATCCTACCCTTACGAGCACCAAACCCTACCCTTGTGTTATGCTTTCCCGTTGCGGGAGAGGAGGCACAATAATCGCCACCTGTAAGTACGTGATTGGGCCCCAGGCAGTTGTTCGTTTTCGATTATCAGCATTTTGGGCCTTTACGTTATTAGAGCATGTAATGTACGGTGAAGCAGCCCATAAGGTCACCAGTACATCATTAAGCTTCGGTAGAAACATGTACGAAGTATGAAGTTCAGGGGCTAACCATTAGGTAGCCAATCAGAGCCCTTTGAGGCCCGCTGGCAGAGATCTGCTTTCCCGTCTCACCATACACTCCATACTCTACCCAAACTGCCCCCAATTGACCCTTGAGGGTTGTCATCTGCGTATTTGGTCGTCGTTCTTCTTATGACTTGGGTGTTTGTGGTGGCCTTTGTGATACATGCTTATCGTTCAGAGTTTTCCATTCCTCGGATGACGATCCCTACGACGCCTGACATCTAATTCCTCAACCGGTTCACCCTCTCTGGAAACCCAAGACCTCAGTCCGAAGGTTGTCCTAGGACGTTCAATGGGCGACTGACTTCCGCTGCCAGCCTCTGGCTGTCACCATATCGATCGTCGGATCCGCACACTCGCTTGCTGGACCAGGAGCTTGCGCAGTAACTAAACAAGATAGCTTCATCGTTCGAATTCGGTAAGCTACCCTTCAATCTTGGACGTACCCAGATCTGGTGCTCTGTCCGCCTCACTGTTAACACAGCATGTCATTACCGGACGATTGTTGCATGCTTTAGATATGCATCTGTATGTCGAATCAACTGCTAACGTCCTCACTCACTTAGGGGCCGCACTCCCCATTCGCCACACCGCCTCCCACAATCGTTTGATCTACCCTTCACGCCGAATTCGTCCCTCGTGGCTGTTGTTAGTGAAGGTCGTCGGCCCAGTGTCATAAAAGCTTTATTGATAGACTCCAATGGCTGAGGTCCTGCCACCAATACTTCAGCCAACAAATACACTCACGATGCTTTCATCTCGACCATCATCCGCAGATACCTTTCGAAGTAGCCCAATGAATTCTCATCAGCAGGCATCACCGCGAGCGCAGGCACCACGTAACATCAGCACATACAGCAATACGGCTGGGTACCGAGGCGCATCCACAGGACCAACGTACGCCTATCCCACCGCGCCGTACCCTGCTCAAGACGGTCGAACGCTGGCCAGTTCAGGCTATGGTCATTCTACGACGAAGGTCCCTGGGGGCATTAGCCCTTCTGCCAAGCACCATGGCTATCCTGGGTCCTCATCTAATTCCACGGTATCCTCCTCGTCCTCCTCGAACCCGTCCCTTCTCGGCCATGGCGTGCACTACGCATTAAAAGACGACTCTACGCTTAGTAACGTTTTTCCGTTGATTGACTCAAATCAACAAGGATCATTAAGGGTCGATCTTTCAATACCTGAGCCGGACCTCTCGTTGTCTCCGGCTTTTGAGGAAGTCGCCAAACCTTCACCCAATAGGTATCGGCGCACAGCGGACAGATCAGCTTCTTCAGGGACTGTGTCGAGGAACACCGTCCAATCCACGTCAGCATGGACCTCTGTGCTACCTGATGCAGATACGGGGACTACCGTCTCTGAGTCTGAGCGTGCCACGCAATATAGCAAGTCATCACCGCCAACACGACTACAAAATTCGTCGGATTCAGTTCCGCCACGAACCAGCACTGCCGATGACGTGCAGCGTGCCCGGCATATTAGCTCGGAACAGGCAAAGAGATACCGGAGGCGGAGTCGTACAAACACTGAAACTCCTGTTATTGCTACTGCTTCAGTAGCGGTACCCATCTATGCTTCAGGTCAAGCCACGGTTGTCAACACATCACCCGCTGCAGCTAGATCTCAAGTGCGTGAGCTGAGGCCGCCTGGGGCCTCGCTCCACCAACGGACGAGCAGTGCAGACAGTTTCGGATCTGCTCACTCCGGATCAAGGCCGTTGTCTGTAAGTGTTATTTTTCCCTCAATGCCCGTACTGAAGTACACGAAGCTAAGAACTCAACCGCTGACGAACTGAAGCATAAACAGGATGGCTTGCCACTTCAATCTAGTCCATCTGTTGGGGCTCCAGATCTGAGATCGATGGACACGCCGTCCCGTTCAATCCACGATACCAGCCGGCAAACTACTGGTCGATCGCCATTATCCCGTCCGTTAAACAATGCAGAGCTAGTGATGCCTCAGCCTCCACGATCACCGTTGAACGGCTCAAGACCTGACACTTCGACCTCCATGGCACAGAGTACCGCAGCCCAACAACTTGCTGCCTTGAATGAGAGGGACCCGAGTAAGAGCGTTAAATCACGTCTCAGGAGAGCTTTCTCCTTTGGCAGTGCAGCGGAGCTGAGACGCGCTTCAGCCGGAAGCAATCTTGCAATGGAGCGAGCAAAATTAAGGAAGGAAAGAGTTGATACGGATGAAGCGGAACTGGACGCCATTGCCCAAAAGCAAGAAGCCGGCGGTATAGGCAACAATATCTATAGTGGACAAGGCGGAGTTTTTGCTGGCTCGACAGATAATATATCGATACAGACGACTGCTTCTTCTGCTTCAGTTATGCTTCGAAAGATGGGCCAAGGGATGAAGAAAAGCGGACGGTCGCTGAAAGGGCTTTTCCGACCGAAGTCAATCATTGGCGTGCCGCCGCCTGATATCCCGGCACCGGAACCCAGTGTCGCGCAGATATCTATGGTCAACGTGGAGGCTGAGCGTGAAGCGGTTAACGTGACAGCGCATGTCTCCGAGCATGTTGCAGGTGGTACTGCCTTTCCGCGGCTCGAGAAGAACTCCGCGGATGCGTTAGTATCATCCGGAACCCAAATTGACTCCGCCGAATCCGAGTCCCTGAGAATGAGCATACTTGATGGTGAGACCGACCGAGCGGAAGTCCTAGCAGCTGTGCGCCGGGGTATTCTGAAAAGTAAGCAATAGTTTTGGGCGTCCCAATTGAGTAATTGTGCTAATTCTGTGCAGGACCCGATACTGCTTCTCCCAATTCATCTCCTCGCATTGGGCCGGTTGGGGCATCTTCCACTTCACGGTCCTATGCCGAGGCTCTTACATCCGGCAACTCCCTAACACATACCCATAGGCGGACGGACCCGATTAGGTCGGAGGGTGAAGACTATTTCATGTCTGCCGCTCGTTTCGGTTCGCAAGCTAGCAAGAGCATGCCAACCACTCCTAGGGGCACACGAAGGATCAACTTCAACCCAAGGATACAGTTTTACGATGTGTGGTCGCCTTTTGAGTACGATCGTCGGGGCGAGGTCGCAACCTGCAATCGACTTACTCCGATGCTTGCTCAGCAGATCAAGGAGGAGCTCAATACCTATAAGATGGTGAGTTGCGTTGAATGAGCCCAGCTAAGAAACTCCGCTAACCTATTTCAAGGAAATGGAAGTTCACGAGCTGTCCAGAGTACATACCCATTTCTTCTAAACCTGACCACATGGACATTGGATCATGATACTATGGCGCACTGGAACTGGAGGAAAAAGGGCATTGTATGAGCGACACATCTATTGGACAGGGCATTTGGTCGCAAATGAGTTTCAATTGCATTTTATCTTGACGGGAAACCTATGCATATCAACCTTAATATGGTCGAGCGTTTGGCTGGGAATATCTGGGAAAGTTTACGGGTCGCCTTCGATGTAGATACAGGCGGTTGGTCTGGGTCTTGTTTTCGGGTCTTGTTTGATGGCGATCGTGCAATGGTTTAGTACAATCTCACAAACCTACTGCTATGCTCAGTGGCAGCTTTCCTCGAATGCTTTCCCTCGAGAAATTCAGGTGTCCGGACGGAGCGCCAGATTGGTTGGCTGCAACTCATCAGGTGTTAGACGAGTCAGTTTGCACGTGACATCAAGATGCGTCGGAACGTCCTGGTCAGGTCTCAGGCGGAAATTCTAGGTGAAATCAACCAGAGTTCCAAGCCATGGGAATAAACTACCGTGACTGCAACTCAGACGTTCCCGGTCCCTTTCGCTGTTCCCTCAATTAGGCAGCGGTATCACATTCCAGTCGCTACCAGACCACCATGCTACCGCGATTGCTGGCAGCTGAAAGCCTGAATTACTGCCCCTAACACGCCATGTACCATCTCATAAAGAGCATTTATCTGCACGCTACTAGTAGAGAAGGTACTTCCCCCCCCGCTCCATTATCCCTCTTGGCATATACACGAACCCTTTTGCCCCCAATCAGCGTGTCCTCCACAACCATTGCGCCCAACCACCCCCCTCACTAACCCAGAAGACAGAATACTCCATCCTCCTCCTCGGCCTCGACAACGCCGGCAAAACCACCCTCCTCGAGCAAATTAAAGCCCTCCCCGGTTCCCTCCCCTCTTCGTCTTCCTCTTCCTCTTCCTCCTCCTCAACCAACCCCACCACCTCCTCATACACACCCAAACTCAACACCGTCCCCACCGTCGGCCAAAACGTCGCCACCGTCCTGCAAGGCCAACCCCCCGTGTACCTCAGGATCTGGGACGTCGGCGGGCAGCAAAGCCTGCGTGGCCTGTGGGAAAGCTACTTCGCCGTGTGCCACGGGATCGTCTTCGTGGTGGATAGCTCGGATCTCGGTGATGGGGAACTCACCTCCCTTCCTCTTCCCTCCTCCTCCTCCTCCTCCTCCCCATCCCCATCCCCATTCCCATCTATGAAAGCAGAAACCCAATCCCCGGGCAGTGAAGCAGCAGCAGCAGCCAACGACCGCCTCAGCGAGTGCGCCCTAACCCTATCACACATCCTGTCCTCCCCCGCGCTAGAGTCCATACCGCTGCTCGTGCTGGCGAATAAGCAGGACATGGAGGACAGTCTGGAAGTGATGAGGATTAAAGAAGGGTTTGTGAGACGCGTGTTTGAGAGTGAGGGGGTGGGAGGGAAGGTCAGGGATAGTAGGGTGTTGCCTTGTTGTGCGTTGACGGGGGAGGGGGTAAGGGAGGCGGTGGAG
>JAGFMK010000092.1:0-87665 GCA_021030975.1 Lichenothelia convexa
ATGGAAGGTTGGGGGTGGAAGGGTGAGGAAGGGGTGGTGAGTGGAGGAGGAGGGAGGGAGGTTTGCTTACCTGAGTCGCCGTGGTAGGTATACTTCTTCAGATCACCCTTGTTGATCTTAAGGGCGTCCTTGGGGACGATTTGGTTGAGGGTGTAGGGGCCGCCGCTGAGGATCTTGCAGGTGTCGCAGTGGCTAGAGGAGTCAGGACAAGTTAGCTAGGGGCTCATGAAGTATCTCGACGCAGGTAGTAAACAAGTCTATCTTGGGGATTTGGTTATTCTCCGAGATAGAAATGTCATACCAGAGAATGTGAGATGCGTCTTCGAGCTTTGCCTCCCACTCGATTTCACCGCAGTGGCACTTTCCCTTGTAGCTCGACATATTGATTTTGGTGGCTTAAATCTTTGTGTGTACTTTGGAGTATGTGTAGTCTTCCTACTATATGAGATTGATCAATGAAAGCAGGCTGCATCTTTCGGGGCCCGGCAATCCTTATAACCCTTTCGACCCCACCATGAAGAGACGACATTCTCGAAGCGGGGTGCGCGAGGGCCCAGACAATCGACGTCAGAATCCGGGGTTCATCCAAGATGCTTCCAAATACCACGGCAACGCTGACCAGTCTCTCGCAGCTGGAAACCCGCGCTTTTACTTGAAACGGTCAAGGTTAACCGTCCGGCAATTGGTCTAACGTAACAGTCTCCACGCCATTGCAAGCAGGTAATTGTCATCTGTTGGAGATTCGTGGGAGACTTCCGCCTCCTACGTTGCGCAAAGTTTGTGCTTGCACGTGCCTAGGTATTGCGTAGGTAAAGGTGCACTAAACCTTCATCCTCGGCCGTGAGGAAGACGAAGATGGCGCCCAGAAAGCCACGTTGTGGTTGGTTTCCGTAAACTCAGATTGGACCTGGACAAACGCTGGACCCCGCTCCGGCAACCTGTCGGTGTCATCCCTGCAAAACACGATATCCACGCCAATTGCGTGTTGCAAATACTTAGCAAATCTCGAAATCCGGATGGATGGAAGGATGCCTGACAGAGAAGGGCCATATCATCACAGAGGTTTGTTTCGCCATGGCGCGGAAGCTGACGCCTCACTATGTACATCATGCCGTACGCCATAGGTTCGTGTACGTAAAACGCCTGATAACGAGCACATGATCAAATTCACCCATAACCAAAAATCAATACGAACCGAGATCGAAATCGTCATCGTTGAGTCGTGTCCGGCATACCAAATCCCAAATGGTTCTCACTCCACTTCCATGAGCTGATACTTCCCTCCGTGCTTCTCCAGCGCGTCCTCGATCCGTTGCATGACAGCCAGTACCTTTTCCTCTTGAAGCCTCTGCCCTACTACTTGGACCCCTACTGGTAGCCCATCCATCTTGATGGCATCGTAGTACTTGTATGCTCCACGCGCGGCGCCGTTCAGTTTCTTAAAGTTGAAGGTAGCTGGTATTATGTCCAGCACTCGATCGACATGAGTAACTGGGATAATGCCACAAGTATAGTCCAGCTAGGAAAGGTCAGCGTTGTTAGAACTACGAAAGCTCGAGGTTATGGCTCACCAGATTGAAGAGGAAAGTATACCCGCAACTGCTCACAGCGTCTTTCATCCCATTGTGTGGCACAGCAGGTATAGCATAAGGCGGAGTGATCAAGAAGTCCATCTTCGCTTCGTCCCGCCACCAATCATGCCATCTTGCCTTGTAAACTTCTCGCTTGGCAACGAGTTGCCATTGTTGGGCAACAGTCTTTTTGTGAAAATCCCGTAGTAGATCTGCCCAGAGCTCGTCTTTTCTCACGTACTTGACCCATAAATAATAAAGATACTTAAAAGGCCTAGGGATTCTCATATAGAACGTCATCTGCGCAGCGCCGGCGTCTTCCCATTCACCTGTGCGGAAGAAGGATCTGTACGTCCGGCAGCCATCGGCAAGGAGCAGCTGCGATGCAATCTTTAGTGCTTCGAAGGGAGATGGTGGATGAACGTCGAAGACATCGTGACCCTCAGCATTTAGAGCGGCTACAACCTGCTGCAGCGCTCGTGCACAAGCCGGTGAAGGAGGGATGACGGCGTCATCTCTCATCACGCCGACCCTAAATCTCTTCTTCTCCTTCATCGCAGTTTCCTCTTTCTCCCTCCATTCCAGAGGGTGAACTGTATGGTCGTATCTCCACGGCTTCATCTGTATAAAGCTACGTGTGAAGTAGGTCAAGTCATTGAGTGTCCGCGCCATTGGGCTGAAAACGCTCGGGATGCCTTCTTGGCCGGGCATGCTGGTATTGATACCCTGCTTCGGCCACCGTCCTATCGAGCATCGCAAAGAGTAGCAGCCAGAGTAGTGCGCAGGCGCACGCACTGAGCCTGCTACATCAGAGCCAATGCCTATGCGGCTGCCACCAAGAGCTAGGAGTGCACCTTCACCGCCTGTTGACCCACCCGGGGAGTACTTGGGATTGTGTGGATTATTGGTACGGCCCCAGACATCGTTTGCAGATTCAAACGACAGCAGAGTGATTGGAAGGTTTGTCTTCACAAAAGGAACAGCACCAGCTTCCTTGAGTAGTTTCACGAGAGAGCCATCTTGTGTTTCCCTTTTACCCGTGTTGCATGAATATCCTACACTTGTGTCGAACCCCGCTACACTGATCGAGTCCTTCAATGATACGGGAATGCCAGCAAGCGGTCCCTTCAAGTTGACTTGGTGCTCCAGCCATTCTTCTGCCTCAGGTATCATAACCTCAGTGAGACAGTTTGTCTTCTCATGGGCTCTGATAGCGACTTTGCCGTACGCTCGGAGTATGTCAACCGGTTTGATGACGTGCTTGTGGACATCTTGAACCAGCTCCTCGATAGGTTTGTCTAAGATTTCCCGCTCTTGCGGATAGAGGGGAAGGAGGTATGGCAGTGGGAGAGTCGTGATACGGAATGAGCGCTCGGCTTGTTTCCGCTTACTATACTCTGGGTTAGATCTCAGCCTGTACCATCTTACGGAATCGGAGTGGTTTACCAGTCGCGGCGATGTTGGAAATAATCTAAGAACAACATCGTGTGCGATTGATGGCGGCCTCTGCGTCCGGCTTAGATGCCGGCAGCAGTAAGTGAAATCTTATCCACTTAGACTCCTTGACGTTGTGCTGAATTCGGACTGTTAAGGTTGAGGTTGTAATTGTACCTTACTTGGGTCTCCTAAGCTTCCTCATACTGGTCTTCCCGACTGAAGCCGACAAAAACATACATGACGTATAAGATAGATGCGGGGCATGCGCCCGCCGAGACTTTAGGCCGTTCCGCGTCGCGTTGGTAAATCGTGGATTAGGTCAGCGCATTCTACGATGCTCTTGGGTATGGCTATTGCTTTGCTCCTGTCAAGGCTGAGTGCACCTGTCCGCTAGCTATAAGTTCATAGCATTACGCTGTGGAGGGAAGAACATGTGGACCTTGCACCGGAGCATAAGTTAAGCCTGGGGTTCAAGCTCTACCGTGTCACGCAGCCGCGCCAGGACTGACAAAACCGCACAACCCCCTTTATTAGTATGGTCTACCTATGGAGTACGCCCGTCTTAGATATTAGGATCCTGGACTAGGAGCTCGCATCCATTGGAGATGTAAAACGATTGTTTCAGCTTTGGGTCGTCGGTTCCTGCATGTGTTCTCCGTCAGCCGTGCTCGTGGAAATCGTAAACGGACGGCACCAGCCTATTCCTGTAATATGGCATGGCTTTCGTAGGCAAACGATTATTCGCAATCATATTCGAATCCATTTCTCCACTTCCCTGGGTATATTCTTCTCTCAAACCCGCGTAACGCTGTGGTGGAGCGCTATCCGTGCGTAGTTTCAGCTAAGCGCTGTCGGCAAGAGCCGCAGAACAATGTCTGGGACAACAATTGGATCATCCCGTGCACGGTCTTGAGATATATCCAGATTTTGTTTTGAGTAGAGAACAATAATAGATCGTGCTACTGTTCCTGAAATATTTCCCAGGGACACAATCCTTATGGCAAAAGTCTCAAGTACATAAGAACCGAAGCTGCCCCCATGACTGCTCTTGAGCATCCGCACATTCAAGCACTTCTAATTCGTTGTTTCTCTCGCACTGATCGTGCAGTTTCCTTCTGTCTCATAATATAGCATTGCTTGGCGTCCATCCGTTCTACATCTGCGGGCAGATCCACCATCATTTCTCAAACCGAAACCACCAAACCCATAATCGACATTCAACTCGGCGCAACTCATCACCGTCAACATGCATATTCCAACTTATGGCACGAACCATGCATGGCAACCGAAGATGTTCCTCTTGCTTCGAATCCTTCAAGGACTCTCGTTCATACTCATCATCGGCATGACCGCAAACTTTGTCGCCGAGATGGTGGCTAGCAATGTTACACCCCCGAACGAGATCATCGGCACTTTGACAGTCGTATGTAGAAATGGGTGTTACAACTGGATAGAGACGAGCTGACAATGTTCATAGACCACGCTTGCTGCCATCTACTGCATCATCAGCGTCTTCTTTTTCCTGGACGAGGTCAACGTGACGCTGCTCGTCCTGGCTGCCTTGGACTTTCTTCTGTGCATCGCCTTCGTTGTCGTTGCCATCGTCCTTGGCAAGCCGATCACCTACCTCAACTGCTTCGCCGTTTCAAGTTCCAATGGCGACGTCTCATCCGCTTCGGCCTTCACGCAATCTCTGGGTTCCAATCTGAACAAGAGCGGAGCGACATTGAACTTTGCCGATTGGAGTGGTGCCACGAAAGCCAATTGTTTCGAGACGAAAGCTGTGTGGGGCTTAAGCATCGCGCTTTGGTAAGTGGGCTCGGAGTCCGGCTTCGATGGGCAACCTCGCTAAAATCTACTACAGCATCTTATTTTTCTGGACTACAATTGTTCTACCATTCTTGTGGACCAAGAACAAGAGGCTTGGCGCAGCCAAGTCTGTCGATGTCTGATGCCACTTGCTGTCGGAAGCCACAAATGCCATCCTGTCGGGAGTCGGCCGTGAACCAAAGGCATGGAAGAGAGTCTCTCCATTAGAGGGCGCACGTAATGAGGAGGTATAGGTGGGCCGCCGCAAGCATTAGCGAACAATGATCTCGAAAGTCAATAGAATTGCTTTGTTCGACTCGCACACACATGCGCTCTTAGAATTCATACAAGACGATCATGTATTGAACAACTCCCCAAGACCTTCCGGTAAACAGGCTTTTGGCCTGGTATTGTGTTCTTGCCGAGATTGGGCATAAGCAGCTTCTCCAGCTACCCCTAGGCACGATGTATCTAGTGACCAAAAGAATTTGTAGTCGAAGTTTTGCTCGGGCACTCCAAGGGGCCTGCACCATTACGCGATAACCTTTGCTCGATGACCTTCATTTGCCATGTACCGAGCAAAGACCGTACTACCGATGACCGTCAATACCGCTGCCCATGCGAGCAAGCCTCGCCATATCAAATATTTCCGTAATTCTTCCAGTGCCGTTCGTTCATTGACGGCTGGTAAGCTGACGGTTGGTACAGGCTGATCCAAGAACTTGCACAAGGGGTCCCAGCCGTCTGCTGCTCGCCACTCTATCACGGCCCTACCCTTTGCTTCTGCAACTCTTCGGACCCATTCGTTATGTCGTTCATACATCCGAGCTGTGAAGAAGCCGTCAATACCAAAACGGCGCTGCATCAAGCAGATACTTGCGCGCCAGAACCTGAAATGCCAAAAGCTTTGAGGCACAAGGCAAGTGATGCATAGGTATCCAAAGGTAGAGAAGAACTGCAGACCTTTTGTGCTCGATTGGACCCAAGCCTCAGCATTCTCGCGCTTGTTAAGTATCACCTTGGCATTAGGATACATATCCAGCAGGTCGTCTAAGAAACAGGCCCCTGGCAAATCGCTACTTGCCCGGTATCCGTCAAAGATTTCGTGCAGCATTGCTTGACGCTTATCTCTGTCAGCCTCGTATGCCGCATGTACACATGTCCTCAAGCGTTGAATGTGCGGCATGATGTAAGCGCCATGCATACTTGGCTGCATACCAAAGTGTTCTTCGAACATGATTTGTAGCGAACTGGTGTAGCAGCGAGGAAGACCGGCAGCAATAACATGTGGCCCAACGCCGTCTTCAAGAACGCCAATGTGCGGGTCTGGCTGGATGAAACGCATGATGACACGACGCGAACCTAGTCTGAGAGGGCTTTATGGTGGGCTCTTTCCAAATTGACGTGAGGTGTCCTGTCTCTGTCAAGCCAAGTGTATTGCTTTGAATGATGTTGGCAATTCAGCCCGGCCCAACTTCCAGATAACGTCAATGCAGAGTCGAGCCTGTAATGTGAGCGCTTGTGGTAGCAACAATCAGTTTTGTCCAGCTAGAGTAGCTATCCGACACCTGCAGCATGGAACTGCGGGGCAGCGCATAATGTTATTGCGTTTCTCGCACCCCGCCTGTCCGTGTCAAAAGCAATACCGCAGCTGCGTTCACGTAGTATACCGCGAGCGGCATGTGGCGAGCTCCGAAGTAGATTATTGACTCAAAACAAACATATGTCATCGGTCACAGGATTTTGCAGCAGAGATGAGGAGCGCTAACAATCTTCTGGCAAGCATTTGCGCAGGGTACTGCAGGTGTACCTTACGACAACATTGCCATGCCTAGCTTGCTCATGAAAGTGAGCATTGGAAAATCGAAACACCTCATAGAACCTGGCGCTAACCCTAGATGATACCTTATGTATATAGGCAGTACGGTGGCATGTTGCACTGCTCTTAGAGCGTCGTAAACGGCTGTGGGAATTGACCCCGGGTAGCATCATGATCCCGTCATCGTCGAGGCGTTCTTTCCGATCACTGGAGCACGACACGCATCGCGAACCCCGAAATCCTTTCAATCTCCTCGTATACGGTAGCAGTCAGCGGTCATTCCACGCCCCGTGCTCCGGTCTCTGAGATTCATCGCAGGCAAATCGTGGAAAGATGAAGCTTACCGGTTCTTGCTACTGCCGAAACATCACCTACGAGCTTAACTTAGACTCTGCGGATGATGCCCGCACGTCGCTCTGCCATTGTAAGAATTGCAAGGTACGAAGGCTTATGCTCATTTGTCAATTTACAAATTCAACCGCTAACGGCGCCTATGCTCACACAGAAAGCCTTCGGCGGTGAATTCGGCTTGACCGCCAAAGTCCCCGTTTCATCCTACAGCTTAACCTCCAACGCGAAGCCGAAGGAGCACAAAGCAGACAATGGCAGCGGAAATATGCTATACCGCGAGTTTTGCGACAACTGCGGCTCGTTCATCCTCGAGTATGGAGAAGCGGCCAAGGAGAAGTTTAGGTACATATGCGTAGGCTCGCTGGATGATCCAGAGGCGCTGCCACCGAAGGGGGAGTTCTTCTGCAAATACAAGAACAGCTGGATGCCGGAGGTGCCCGGGATTTTCCACAAGCAGCAGATCAAGGAATAGATGAGAGTGTGTCCTCAAAGGCTGTATGAGTTAGATCACATAGCATTTATCGGTAGCTGGAATAATGCCTGGCTGGCACAGTGGTACGGCTTGTTGGTGGTGGAGAACGATTTCTCGGCCGAGTAGAGCCCTTGGGTTTCACAGCCAAGAGCGTACCTGAATCAATTGCACCGCACAGTCTTGCCAAATACTACGAAAAAGAAAGAGTTTCTATAGCGAAAACATCGCAATGTAGCCACGAGCTTGCATCACATGAGCGGCCATGTGCGGTGTAGGGGGCTACATTTCCTGCTTCGACGACATGCCCACTGCTGGTCGTTACGACATTAGAGATGTTGAAACGGGAAACTGCAATTCAGGAGCGCAATGCAGCCTCCACATCCTTCATAGTATACAAAGCGCGAATCACGTGACAATCACCCATAACGCCGGGGTCACCCCGCCTTCAGCGTCGATAAAGGCCGATCCGACTTCCAACACGCTTCCTCTTCACACAGCTGCTAGCGAAGGTAGGAACCTTCACTTGCATTTGTCAATCACTCATTACCTAGGTAGGTATGCATCCTCCGAGTCGCTCCGAAGGCGCAGTGCTTGAGGGCACGCGGTGCAGTCCTTATCAAGATCTACCGGATCGTACAGCTGCCTTATCTAGGCACACTATGAAAGAGTACCTGGTTACGTCCCCATTCCGACCCTTCTTCCGCCGTCATGGACCCCCGCCAGATGCCTATGATCAAAATTGAAAATGCACACTCAACACTCTGGCTGTACACTTTTCTTCATTCAAACGTTGCGTTAGTCACAGCAAGATCTGTCGCTTTTGTCAGTCATTCATGTCGGGCTTCAAAACCTCGCCAATGGTACGTCACCAGACCTTTGACAGATAATGCGTGGACCCTGCGCTAAATGTGTCGGCTGTCTTAATAAAAGTTTTGGTGGGGTAAAAGGCATCCCACCATGTCGCTGTCTCGTATAAACACTCAAGAGGGAGGACATCGATGGGGTGAGGAAATGGGCGAAGATGCAAGACCGAGGAAGCTCAGCTTTAACCCAGTTGGCTCCTGGGTCCCGCCTATAGCACATGAAGAGCCCATTGAAGCGATTCAGGTCCCAAAGGCCCAGAGGATCTGTAAGTGAACAAGTTCAGCAATCTTAGGAGCTACAGCTGACCGCGAGTTAAAGTGCAGGTCGCTATTGCCGTGGTATATTGCCTTCTCGCCGCTGGAATAGTCTTTGGCTTCGCCGCCCTCAAGCCGGTGCTCATTGCTGAGGGCGTGTATCGGGACCAATGCACACAAGAAGAGCTAGATAAGAACGTATGGGTATGCACGGGACAAGAGCTACGGTACGCATCCTAAAAGCCTGGAGAGATCTCGGGATCTGGCAGACATAAAGCAGAAGTACTGATTGAAGGGGTCATGCAGACTCAACTTCATGTTCACCGTTGCCGCCGTTTCAACGAATGTCGTCGCTCTCCCTGTTGGCACAATACTTGACCAGTATGGGCCCCGCATCTGCGGCCTGATCTCCGTATTCTTCCTCACCCTTGGTGCCCTCTTCTTCGCCTTCGCATGGCAGCTCCCCTTCGATGGCTACATTCCTGCCTACTTCTTCCTCGCTCTTGGTGGACCTTTCGTTTTCATCTCCTCGTTTCACCTAAGCAATGCTTTCCCACGGTACTCTGGTCTCGTCCTGGCCCTGCTAACTGGCGCATTCGACACGAGCAGCGCTGTCTTCTTCATCTACCGTCTGATTTACCAAGCTAGTGACGGGATGTTCTGGCCCAAGAAGTTCTTCCTCTTCTACCTCATTGTACCTGCTCTTGTTTTACTCGTTCAGCTCCTCCTCATGCCAGCGAAGTCGTACAAGACAGTTGATGAGCTAGTCACCACAGCAAAAGTGGACGCTCGTGAAGCGGATGTGGCCGAGCAGCAAAACGGAAACAGCCCAGAAGCTCGGCGTATGAGAGAAGAACTCCGCATCCGCCGGGAAAGCGTCATATCCGAAGTAACCTCCCTACTCGGTGAAACGAAGTCGAAGCAGACCAAACGGGAGGCCGAGCAACGAGCTAAGAGTGGTGTCTGGGGTGCTTTACACGGCCAATCCGCGTACCGACAGATCATGACGCCCTGGTGGATCCTCATCACCCTCTTCACCGTCGTGCAAATGACGAGGATAAACTACTTCGTAGCGACCATCCGCTCACAATATACTTACCTGCTACACGACTATGAGAAGGCCGTCCAAGTCAACGAGTTCTTCGACGTAGCTTTACCGCTCGGCGGTGTCATTGCCATACCGTTCATCGGCTTAGTCCTCGACAACACAAGTACGCCATTCGTACTCGCACTACTCGTCAGTATCGCCACGGCTATCGGCGTTTTAGGAGTCATCCCGCAGATGTGGGCTGCGTATGCGAATATTTGCCTCTTCGTGCTGTACCGACCTCTTTACTACACAACTGTTTCGTAAGTCTATCCCATTTCTCCGATATATTTTCCAAGCAAGCTGACGGGATGTTCCAGCGACTACGCCGGCAAAGTCTTCGGCTATGACACCTTCGGCAAAGTCTACGGCCTCATAATCTGCCTCGCCGGCCTGCTCAATTTCTCGCAATCCGGCCTCGATGCTCTTACCCACAAGGCTTTCCACAATAACCCCATGCCCGTAAATATTATTCTGTTGGTTGTTGCTTTCATCATAGGCGTAGCACTGGTGGGCTATGTGTGGCAGAAGAGCAGGATGATGGCGCGGCAGAAATTGGAAGACGAGGCTGAGGAGGCGACGGTGCAATTGATACCTGGTGCTGAGCCTGAGACGTTGGAGGATCACCATCCGGTCGACGTGCATGGTGACCGAAGTTGAGGTGTCTTTTCGAATTGTACGAGATGTGTGATGTTTGCTGCTTAGCGAGGCGTTTCAGGTGGCGACTGTTTAGATTTGGCGACTTGTTTGTGCTTTGTTAGAGCAAATTTCATTCTGTCAATCGACACCGTAGAGCATGTCGATCTGTGTGCAAGTTACTGTACTTGAAAGACATATGTTTGAAGTAGAAAACAAGTGCGATATTTAGACGTTAAAGAAAGAAAGAACTCATGCACCTCCTTAGCAGGCTCGAAAGCTTCTGCTGCAGAACCAGCAAGGATATTTTCAATTAGAGGGTTTGCTCCTTCACGAGCCTTCTCCGAATTGTTTGAGTTACAGCAGTGTCGGTGAACTCCAAAGAATATCTAGGTAGGGCCTCAAGGAGCCCAGCTTGATTCGCTTCAAAGGGGCATATTCATGTCAAACGCATCATCTCACGGTTTCAAATAGAAGTTTTGCTCAACAGGAGAAACTTTTCATATGATCTTGAGGTATCTTAAACCATGACATTGCGCAAAGAACATCGCGCCATCACATCGGGGTATAATGCTTCCTAAAACCAAACCCGATCGCAAAACACACCTGACGCCTAGTCCACCATCCGCAGCCCACATATTTTCAAGAGTCGTAACAACGTCATGTCTCGCGTTCATAGCAACATCATATCCGCCGTCTCAAAGACAAACCCCTAGGCGCCTGCGCAGGCGCCGGTAACGCCTTTGCAAATTGATCTCGTTCTGTAATTGTCAGTCATCTTCCCCCTTTCTTGCTGCATCTTTAAAAGACGCATTTCCACGTACCAGACTCGCTTTCAAAGCCAACCATGATATCATCGCACTCGCTCGGCCACTCCGGCGAATCAAGACATATCCCTCCTTCGTGGCCGACCGTTCCCGTGCCATCTCCACCATGCTCCGAGTCCTCAGTCACTTCAGCAGTTGACCTGCGACGGTCGCGTTCTCCTCCACTCGGCAGTGGGAATTTAGCATCCACAAATTTCACCCAGAACTTCCCGCCTTTCTCAATTCTCTCGAAGACCTCATGGCCTTTGATTTGGAAGCTCATGCATTGCCCATACGAGAAGTCAGAGAAGAAGGCAAGGAGCTGGGTGATGTTGGATCGCTGGACGATCTGAAGCCGGGTGGCACCTGCAGTCCAGGTCTTGTGGATGGGGACCACCATGCGTCGGCGGGAGATGGTGAAGGTTGTTGCTAAGCTATAGCTTGTGTCATTTCGTGAACTCATTAGATAGCGGGGATAATGAAAAGCTCGGACTGAGATGAGGGAGTACTTACATGTCACATTTGACCTCAAAGCCGGTTATGGCTCGCTGGAAGGCATGCAGATCTAGAGTCGAGGTAGTTAGTCAGAAATAGAGTCTCAGCGCGGAATCGAGCTCTAACCTGTCAACGAATGAAAGCTGAACCTGCGAATCGTTGCAGTAGCTCTAACTGTTTGTAGCAATTCTTGAAGAGCATTTGCGGTCCCCTCGCCGGCTTCCCTACCGTCGATCGCTGCAGTCATGTCTTCTTGCGGACCGCGCAGGAGTACTAAGTCTGCGCCAACAGAGACAGGCAGACGAAGACGAAGCTCACCGGGTGCTAAACCTCATATTAGCAAGGAGACTGGGACCGTCGACTCACTCAATAGTATTCACTAACCGAGGCTGATTCGATCCGTAATCGAACCAGAAGTGTGGCATGCCACGACTCGCAGCAGTTCGGACAGCGCCGTATTCGCCCGATTATCAAGGTTATGCAAGTCAGAGTTAATGACACGCAGACATAGCCATTGTAGTCGTTTCAACGTGTCGTATCCCGAGTGGACAGCGGTTTCGCTCTTACCAAACGGCTGAAAAGTCATTCCCTTCAGCTGCACTTGGGCAACCATACTTTCATCAGGTCCGACCTGCATGCCATTGAGCGTATCACATGTGCGTTGTAGATCTTCCATACTGCTAAACGTCATTGGTAGTGTACAGAGCTGGTCATCTGTTTTGACTTGGAGCTTCAACACAGGACACCGTTCGTTAACAGCCGCTGGGACTATCTCAAAGACCATGAGAGCACCCATGCCAAACGTATGGCCAAAGCTACTTGAGTGCTTGCTCTTCGTGCTTGTGGCAACACATAGCCGGTAGCCGTGATGGAGATAACGTTGACCGGCGCCTTCAGCGACGGTGGACATGCTCTCGAAGATCTTCAAGTTGGATTTCTGCGGTGGTTGACTGGATGGGCCTGTCGATCGCGGTGGCTCTTGGTATCGAAAGTCCTTGAGCGACGTCTCGTAGACCAACCGTTCGTGTGGGCGGCATTGCAGCCTTTCCTCAATCTCCCTTGCATTGTCATAGATATCTCGGAGCCTTCGAAAGGATGTGTCGTCAAACTGTACGTGCAATGCAGTGCCTCCAGGCAATACGATATTCATGCTGTCTGACTTGAAGTTCCACTGGCACATATTCCAAGTGGGACCATTCTGCTTGTCAGATGATACGCATACGTTGATTAGACCGTTTTGACTGATTATTCTAAGTTGCGGATACCACTCTTTTCGTCCTCTAAGTATTGACAAGAAGCACGGCAATGGAATCCTGTGTGTATCTGGATCTTCTGTGGCAAGCGATGCCGAAACGAAGGCGCGCCCATAACAAAAGGTTTCTTCTGTATCGCCCAGGGGGATATCTTGCAGCGGATCGGTAAGTTCATGGGGAGGTTTGAAGGTGACCGCTCGTAATATTGCGACACCGGAAAGGGAGGACCGTAGTTCTGGAGTGAATGTCGGATATTTTACCCAAATCGAGGTGTCCCGGTTCTGCGCCAGAGCCTGGTAGGGAGGCAGCAGGTTATTGCGATTCATTGATGCTACCAACGCTTGCATGCTGCTTAGCAGTGCTTTGCCCGCCTCCCGGAGTCCCCCTGTCGACCGTTCCCTTTCGTCGTTCCCTCTGTCTTCTGCAACATGTTGCAGTATCTCTGTGTAGATCCACAAGGCCTTTGCTAGATCAATATGCGGCTGTAACACCTCCAACGGACACTCGCGGGACAAGGGCCTGTTGGGGACGGTCTCTGACTTGCCGCGGGCTAGAGCTTCAAACTCGGGCCGAGCTTTGAGAAACCACCATAAACCCGCTCTGGCCCATTCCGGAGTGGTAACGTCTAAAGAGGGCCTCTCAAAATCTGCTGTGAGCTTGAATATCTGCTTGAAGTGGCCCATACGGACACCAAAATCGGACAATGCCTTTCCCCCGTCCGGATCCCAGGAGGATGGTGGAGGATGGTCAGGCATTCGACTGGAGCCTAGGGAGGGTTCAATAAGCCTTTGGAAGTCCTGAGCACTGCCAGAAGCACCTAAAACAGCCATACTGATTGCTTCCAGCATGTTAGGGTGGGAGGACGAAGGAGGATTTGCGGGAACTTGGCGATTCTGGAAATTGGACGGCGAATCGGCGGTCGAATAAGAAGTCGAATGATTGTGAAATCCAACATTTGCATTCAGTTCGCCAGGATTAGCTAAAGGTGCATAGAACGGGTTGATGTGGTCGCCAGACCGTGATTGTGATGAAACGTTCCTATTATTCGTTGCAGGGTGCGGTGAGGGCGATGACAGGCTGTTCGACGAGTAAGTGCTTGAAGTTGATGGACGTGATGTGTCAACCATGGTGTTGCTACCATTAACCGGCATATTGGGCTGGCGTGATGGTGAAGCATCGTACGTCACAGAGGGCTTGTGGTGTGCCTTCTGGTCAGCCACGCTGCCTTTAATGCCCAGTGCGCCTGGCGAAGGGGACGGCTCCAGAAGCGGTGCTTTGAGTGCAGCACCCTCTGCCAACAGGTCTCGGCGAATCTTCGTTAATACAAGACCTGCCCGTTTCTGCTCCCGTTGTGAGGGCGTCTTGAAGCCCTCTGTCTGCACCGTAGATAGATCGTCGAGGTTACGGGTAGGCCTGTCCGGTGAGGATGGTGCCTGCTCTTTCAATCCTAGCTCGAATTTAAGAGCTGAATTGTTTTCGTCTTCTTCGCTAAACGCCAACTCGTCTTTGGATCGGGTTTGCTCTTCACTTGGCCGCTCGCCAGCTCGGAGGAACCCAGTAGAGGTCCTGGGCAGCCTTGATCGGCGAAAGTCTTGCTCCAAGGTGCCATCTGCCCAGGGCCTTGGACGCTCAGGTTCCGTGGGAAACGGGTTGTTCAGCGCCCGCCATTGACGTGGTGATATAATTTGCCTAGGAGGTGTTTGGGCGGTGGGTGGCCTGTACCGCGTCTTCATTTGACCGCCACTAGAGCGTAAGGCCCCTGGCGAGTCTCGTACTTCGCAATTGTCTTGACCCTCCAACGCCGGCGCGTTATGCATTCCAAGAGCTTGTATCCGTCTCCGGGACAGTGAGGCTTCCGTAGCCGGCGTGTCAGTGTCATCGCCCCCATAGCCAATTATTTCTGGTGCTGCCTTCACGAATCTGACTGTGAGATTCTTTCCCCTCCGTCGTATAGGTTGGCCCTCTGACTTCGTGCGAAGATCGAGATATGGATCCTGATCGTCCTTTGTCTCCTCTTGTCCTATCCGTGCTTGGATTGCCTGAAGGTCGAGTTTTGGCGCTAATGGTCTCCTGGCCGGTATGCGTGCTGCTCTGTCCGTTGAGGGTTTGAGAAACTCAATGACATCCTCCGCCAATTGAACGTTGTCGGCATGCTCTTTAACCAATCCCTCCTCTTTGGAAAGGAATTTGCCTCCCCATTTTCTGCGGCTTAGGAATTTCTTAACTGTATCGCCTTGCGGGCGAGTGAGGTTGCTGTCATCGCCCTCGGTCATGCTGGTTTGCAGCCTTCATGTGGGGCATGCAGAAAGCTGCAGAGACCAAAGGAGTGCTATGGATTGCTTCACGGCACAATTCGCGGGTGCGTAGAGTGGGAAGCGCTTGGAGTGGTAGGGAAATGTGAGGCAATAATTGGAGTGCGCACTTGGAAGTTGACACCCAAGCGCTCGCTTCGTGCCTGAGCTACAAATGACACGACGCGAACATCATCAGGGTCTCGTCCGCGATAGGGTTGCATACTGCGGGGGAGTGTGCCTGGCCTTTCCTTGCGGTAACCCCGCCGGTTGCTACTTCTAAAGTACCTTACACCTCACTCGAGGTAGCCTTACTTACCAGGTGCGAAATTCACATCTAGCAGTAGCTGCGGAGGAGTCCTGAGATTAGAATCAGGGCTACCTGACACTACCTAGGTAGGTAAGCCCTGGTAAGTATGCGAAGGTAACACGCGGTACAGTAGAAGCAGGCGCTGCTGAATTGCTAATTCTTTGTATCAGGTATACCTACCCACTACCTATGTTAGGTATTGGGTTATGTTACGCCGGCGCACGCGCACCCCAGAATTTGCCGGCGTAGGATGAATTAATACCCCTGACACGAAATAGGTCTATTTTGACGTCCAAGGCATGGACAGCACTCATGGCATTGTAACAAATGAACTGATTGGCATCGCTCATCATCGATGGTCGTTACAAGAGCGGATCGTAGAGTACACAAGCCATTAGGCTTCTGTACATACCCTTGATCTTAGTTAATACCAGCGAACTTTGACAACAATAACGCAAGATTTAGAAGTTACTACCTAGCAGAGCACAGCTAGAAACGTGGCGCCTGCATACAAGTGTCTAGCACTCCGGAGCCGACAGTGCAATTAATGCTCTCGTCGACGTTTGAGCTGAATTACTAGAGGTTTCACGTCTTATTAGTGGTTTCTGCCATACTGTCGCCTCATATTTTGATTATAAAAATGGTCAACTACTAAGATCAAGAATTAAGAACCCAACCTTGGAATCTCGTGGGTGCTTCGCTTCGTATTTCTTCTCTCCGGGTAACTCAGGCCCTGTTACAGCCTCCGAGATCGTGGTTACGACTCGATATGCACACGTAGAGCTCGCCTCTCCCACCGATCTTGACTGTATCCTCCAATGGCTGGTACGGCGGTCAGTCAAACGTTGACAAGTTGCAGCAATACATACACTTGTCGAGCCAGCATGGCGGTGTCGACGGAGAACTGTCCTGAAAAGACAGGTCGTCAACCTGGTATTTAAGCTGCATGTGGTTAGGCACAGATGGATGCGTATCCATACCTGGTGAATTCGGCTAGAATTGTAAGGTAGGCAATTAATGTAAAAACAGTAACAATAACATTGGTGCACTGGTGCACATTATTGGCACATCTGTTTCGTTTTGGGCCATTGTCCGTCGATTTTGGCTGTAAGCCAACAGGAGCGGCATGGATTTAGCCCTGGACCTCATTCTGTAGGTACCTATCTTCATTGATTTCCCCTGGAGGGTTTGGGGGATGGTGCACAGGCCACGCGCTATTTTTCCCCACGCTCTCTCCACGCCCAGCCCTGTAAGGTAAGGTAGCCGGGTGCTCACCGCAAAGACAAGGGGCATCGACTCCACCTTGGTGCGTCAGGCATATGCATCTTGGTATTGAATGCTCAACTTCAGCACAAGGAGAACAACTCTTCATCTACCCTCGCCCCAGGCAACCCACGCTTCTCACCTAACTAAGCCCACCATCCTCATTCAAGCCCACCGCCACTGAGCAGACGACGAAAGGGACCGGTTATCCCCGGGGGCATATTATGTTAGCCTGCTAGGACATCAGCTTCGACCACTGGATCGATCATCATACGAGGACCAACATGGATTTCTCAGATATTTCTACCTACCAACCGCTCTCAGGCTCAAGTGAGCAAGTCACGAACCCAATGGCCAAGCCCGCGCAGACGGTCATATCCAGCTCAGGAAGCGGCGTTACCGGTCTGAACCCAAGGTCCTGTGTGACATGTCGACGACGAAAAGTGAAGTGTGACAAGCGTCAACCATGCTCTAATTGCACAAAGGCACATATAGAGTGCATATTTCCCCTGCCAGGCCGGGCACCAAGAAAGGCTCGCAAACCGCCAGACACGGAGATGCTGGCCCGCTTACGAAGGCTCGAGGGCGTTGTACAAAGTCTCGGCGCGCACATTGATGAGGACGAGGGCGGCCAAGACAGCAAAGAGAAGGTCAATTCGAACAATACGCCAGACAACACGAAGCTGCACCACGCTCGCGACAGCGTCAAGGTCAATGGCTCTGGTGACGGCGCTGCGAAAAAGCTGGAGCAAGAGTTTGGTAGACTGGTATTTGATGAGGGCCGAAGTCGATACATAAACAGCAGTTACTGGGCAAGCCTGAGCAATGAGGTATACTTCTACCCATCAAGGCGGTCTTCCTTCACTAAAGCCATTGCGCAAGAGCGCAACCAGATTAGAATTGGAATTGAAAGCTAACAGTGAATGATGCTTACCAGGTCGAAGATCTAAAAGGCATGTTGCACGTAACTACAGACGATGATGAAGAATGCATGTCTCCTCCTTCGGGCCGATCTCCTTCAGGCCGATCAAATACGTCGTCTAACCACCAAGAATTCATATTTAGCTTTTCCTCGCAGTTGGTCGACACCAGCTCGTTCCACCCACCCACCGAGCAGATCCCGATTTACTGGCTCCTGTTTAAGGAGAATGTTGATCCTCTGGTAAAGGTCTTACACATTCCTACAATGGAAGGCACAATACTTGAGACTAAAGATCGACTTGAACGGATACCAAAAGGGCTGGAAGCATTGTTGTTTGCAATATACTACAGTGTCATCACAAGCTTAACGACGGAAGAGTGCTTGGAAAGATTTGGAGAAGAGAGGAGTACCCTTCTCACTCGCTACCGCTTTGCTGTTGAGCAAGGTCTGGCACGAGCAAATTTCTTGATCACGGAAGAGATCGTCGTACTCCAAGCCTTCCTTATCTTTCTGATCTGTCTCCGCCGTAACGAAGACGCTAGAGTAATTTGGACCTTGACGGGGCTGGTGGTCCGAATAGCTCAGACCCTGGGTATACACCGCGACGGCTCAAACTTTGGTCTGTCGCCCTTCGACTCGGAAATGCGACGGCGGCTCTGGTGGCAGGTCTGCGTGCTTGACATTAGGGCTTCGGAGGACCATGGGTGCGATCCGACCATTGTCGAACAGTCGTTCGATGCTCGAATGCCACTCAACGTCTTCGACACGGATCTGGATCCGAATATGATGGACTCGCCCAAAGAAAGAATAGGATGTACGCAAATGACGTTCTGTCTTATCAGGTACGAGTTAGCGGGCACATTCCGACGTATCAATTATCAGCCTCCTGCCGGCGACGGTGATAACTACGCGGGGGCTAGTCTTGAGGAAAAGGAGAAATGGATCAGTGAATGCCATGAGCGGCTTGAGGATAGATATTTGAAACACTGCGATATGACTGTACCGTTGTATTGGGTAACGGCAACGGTGGCGAGGCTGATGTTATCCAAGATGTGGTTGATGGTCTATCATCCTTTCCAGCGACGCAATGGAGGGGCTGATCTTCCTCAAGAAACCAAAGATCGTCTCTTCGCCACGTCGCTGGAAAGCGTCGAGTACTCTGTGCTGCTCGAAACAGAAGGTCGAACAGCCAAATGGAGCTGGCTTTTCAGAACTTACGTCCAATGGCACGCTATGGCGTTCCTTCTTTCCGAACTCTGCGTCAGGACGAAAGGAGAGCAGGTGGAGAGAGCATGGCGAGCTGTCAACACAACATTTTCACGTTGGGGTGAAGGTTCTGGCGACACCAAAAAGGGCCATCTGTGGAAGCCCTTGCGCAAACTGATGGCCACAGCAAGGGCAGCGCGTGACAGGGAAATGGTCGTCGATGGCGAGCAATCGACGAACCCGTCACCTTATCCTGCTCCTCACTCAAGATTTCGATGGGAGCAAAAGAGGCTCTCAAGTGGCAGCATCTCACCAATAACAGGTATCAACGGCATCCCTCCTGCGTCCGTCAACGGCGTCGCTATTGCTCCGCCCCTCAGCACGCCCGTCAATGCCGCCTCTGCTCGCGCTGCGATCCAAAGCCTTGCGAATCAGAGGTTGCCGTACATAGGTCCCGACCCTGCGAGCTTCAATCGCACTAGCGTCGCCCAACTTCATCGGTTGGCGAATACAATTTCCTTTCGCCGCCCGCCGCTAGTTCAGCCTTCTATACCTCCGCAACAACCCGTACAGTCAACACAAGCTCAACCGGGTGGCTCTCAGACACCCATTCCACAACAACACCACCGCCGATCCGGCAGCCAAACCCCGCAACACTCCCTTCAGCACCAGCAATCTTCTATACAGCCATCTGTGGCCGATCTCACTCCTACATCGGTTAATGTCACGGATTGGTTGATGAAGGACGGCAACCTCAGTCCACGTGGCTTCGGCGAGGACGCCGTGAATTGGGAAGGTTGGGATGACATGGTCCGAGAATTCCAGATGGAGATCGACCAGGCGGGAGTGATGGGCTCCCAGCAGGGAGGCGTCCCAGGAGCCGTGCGTGGGCCAACTTTTGGAGCAACCGGGACGTGGTGGTAATCTATTTCCGCCTACGCAACCCATGCCACTCCGGATGGTTGACGTATGACGTGCCAGAGGTTCTATGATGAGGCGAAAAACGGGACACATGGTCTGATCTGAACTGGTCGGGAGAGCTGGTTGGATTGGGGGAGTTCGGGTGACACTTATGATATCCAATTTCTCTACGGCAACTCACAGAGCGGGCAGATGGCGGCCTGAGTATCGATAACTGGGGACAACATAAAATAGGGGAGCTTTGCGTACATAGTGGAGGGAGTACACACATGCTTGGAAAGCGTTCATATGCTTCGCCACCTCGCAATACTTTTTGCTACTGGATATATAGAGCGATGTTTGATATTGTATAAACTTCTCGAAGCATATGAGCTACAAACGCCATCATCTGCCTGGAGGACGGACCGCGACAGGGGATTTTGCTCCATTGTCCTTATTGTCTAATGCATGGCCACAAGAGCTTATTACTAGGCATTTAAAAGAGCAGAATGGAGTGTGACGTTGGAGGACGCAAAGAAAGCGGGGGATAAGGGATCACATGAGGGTTCGCCTGCACACTTGAAGTATCCAAAATGGAACTACGCATGACGTTGACGAAGTAAATCACGGTTTGTCCACGGGGAAACATGTACCTGTAGTTACTAAATTAGTCGAGGACGTGCCTGGCTCGAATCTGTGTATAGCATAGTCTCATGATAACTTCAATGCTTTCGAACTAGTTTCACTCATTGAAAGCGGATGACTAACTTAGGTGGCTACCAACAGGTCCCCCAGCTGATGTCGAGCCCCGGCTAAGCTTGCGCCAATTTCTCTGTTCTACTGTGTTCGCCTTAGAATATATGTATCAATCGCTCCACTGGCAATAGGAACATCCCTCCATCTCAGCCCTCGAGGTCACCATCTCAGTCACCTAGAACCCGAACATATTCTGCTCCTCCTCAAATCCCCACTCCGTCAGCGCCGGCAGCACAGCTTTCTGTATCATCGTCGGCGGCCCACACAAAAACGAGCCTACCTGCTCCTCTTCATCGCCGTTCGGCGGAGGGAACAGTGAGTTCTTCAAGATCTCGGCATTACAATGGCCTTTCAATCCTTTCCAGTCGTCGCTAGGATGACTGAGCACATGCGTGACCTTCAATTGGCCCTTGCCGTTCTTTTCGAACTCATGGAGCGAATCGTGGAGAAGAATATCTGCTTTGGTCTTGTTCGCATCGACGATCCGGATTTGCGTCTGGTCGTCCGGATTCAGCATCACTCGCGCGATGAGTGCGTATCCAGGCGTGATTCCAGAGCCGCCAAGGACGAGGTTGACCTTGTTGAACGTGTACTCATGGCCTTCAATGGTGAACTTGCCGTTACCATTATAGACAATGTCTCCAGTGGGCCCGCGTATGTCGATCTCTTCGCCTATGGGCATGCAGTCGAGGATATTGCTCATTGCACCACCGGGCTGCTTGTCACTGGGGAAATACGTCTTGACAGTAAGGTCGAATGTGCCGGCTCCATCTCGCTGCTTTCCCGCGGCATCGTCGGAGGAGTTGTCACCGTTGGTCCCGTCATGAGTAGTACTGCTATCCTTTGCGGCCGGAAGAAGAGGTCTTGTCGGGGTGTAAGGGCGGATCAACATCCGATCCTGGAGATGGAAACCTATCTGCACGTGCTGACATGTACCAAGACCAAGTACCGTTTGATCATCTGGAAGGCTGAAAGTGTAGCTCCTTGTGTCCCCGGATATGGGTTTGCGATCCTTGAGTTTAACAGGTACCCACCGGTGTTTCTTAAGTACAACTCGACCGTCCACTTTTGTCGCTGATTGAGCCTTCTCCTTGGCTTGGACTTCGGCGGTGTGTTTAATATAGTTCATCGCTTTCTCGGTCACAGTACCCAGGGCACACCCTGTCAGACAATATTGTCAGTACATTAGGATCATCAACACCCTTGCGGAAGGGGGCGGCTGCACACCTTTGAGCTTCTGATATGCAAACCCGTCATGGATACTCTCAAACTCGTCGCTCGTTTCCTGATGGACCTTGCCTGCATGCCCCAGGATAGCGGCCTTCCCACCAGGATGCCAAGATAGTACACTCGTGGCATCGTACACCTTACCATCCACGACAATCCAGCAATCATCTTCTCTATTGTGCTTCTCGATCTCCTGCCTGGTGAACTGCTTCTGCGGAGTTCCAGCTTCTTGCTTCACACTGGCAATCTTGTTCTCAACTGAGGGTTGCATCCAACCTCCGTCTCCTGTACCAGGCTCACAGGGGTGACAGAAAAATATAGACGGAATGTTGGTGTCCTCGTCTGTCGTGATCTCGGGTTTGACAGTGTACCAGCAATTGTTCATCATGCCCATTACGTTCCAATTTGGCTTTTGTGGCTGCGTGTTCTTAAAGACGTTAAAGCAACGCACGGTGATGGTCTTGGCACGCAGAAGGTGTGTGATTTCAACATCTATGTGCCAATGGAGCCAAGTCCAGAATCTGTTGCCATGCCGTATAGGCGCCTCTGGAAATTTGCGTATGCAGTAAAGCCACGTTTCGCCTCCATCCAAAGACACCTCGACACGCTGCACTTCATGCCCAGCACCGTCATAAGCATAGCCCTTAATGCGATATGTTTTGCCTTTCCTCGCATCAGTTAATGGAATCTTCTCCCCTTGCGCCGGCTTCACAATGACGGAGTTGAGGTTCTGTTCGTTGCATGCCGTATCAGGGTGTCTGAATAGCGTCTCCGCAAATTCTCCATCCTTTTCGGTGATGAAACTAGGCAGAACCCTATTGTCCCATATGTGGTAGTACGAGTCATTCTCCTTGTCGCTAATCCAGATTTTTCTCAGCCACTTTACACAGCGGCCGCCAACCCATCCGGGAATCATTAATCTCACGGGATAACCATGATCTGGCGGTAACGGAACGCCATTCATTTCATAGGCCAAAATGACGTCGTTCGTAGGATCGAAGGCATATTGCAATGGAATACTTGTGGCATATTTGCCCTCGCTAGGGTCATCCGCTCCCTCAAAATTGACCCAGTGTCGTCTGCATTCATGAGCTTCGCCTTGGTGCATTTGTTCCGGTACGCCCGCGGCTTTTAGGACATCACGCAACAGTGCTCCTTTCCAATATGCGCAGCTTACTGCGGCTGGACCCCAACTGAACCCTTTTGACTTCTTGATCATGTTGAGCTCCTTCCTCCTATTTCCATCACATGCAAGAGCAACGGGAATGTTGATAGGATCGAATTTTGTTTTTAGATCGTCCATACTCAGGACCAATTTGCCTCCCTCGATTTCAATTTCGTGGGTTTCCCACATCAGCCGTGGCACGCTTGCGTGATTTCTCACGTAGTGAAGCTCATTCGGTGTGATTAGGCCTGCCTCGAACATTTCTGTGAGATCTGCCTCAGCATTAAGAGGATGCTTTCCGGTGAGACGGATAAGGTCGTCCGAACGAGGAATCCAATTGTCGGGAGAGAACTGGTCAGCCTCGGAAATTGAAAGGTCTGATCTGTTTCGGTCCTTCACTGGAGACTCTCCCTTGCCGTCATTTTGTCTGAGATTCTGAATGTAGTCTTTCTCATTTTTTAGACTTCTGAGCAGGGCTATTTCTTGTGGACTGTACTTTTCTCGGAGTTTCTCATCTTCCGATTTCTCCTGCTTGGCATCTCCCTTGGCCTGAGATTGACTTTCCTTGGGCACGTCTCCAACACCATAAGCGTCATGATGTTTGTTCTCTCCTTGCTGCCTATTCCACTCGTGCTCCTGCTGCGGCTGTTCGTCTTCCTTTCTATCCTCACCGTCTGACTGCTTATCTTTTCGGTCATCTGGTTTCTTAGCCTGCTTAGCATTTTTGTCATCCTGTTTTTTGTCCTGCTTCTCCTGTTTCTTGGCTTCCTCTTCCTTCATCCTCTCCTCGATATTCGTTGGCCATTCCTCCTGGTTCCTCACCCAGTCCTCGGTGCATGTCAGAACGAACCGCCAACCTGGCGGCCGGTTCTCGGGCTTGCGCAGGTGAAGATCCTAGGAGAGTAGCGTAAGCGCCCTAATGTCCTCGACAAGGGCCCGTGCAGTTCGTAACGCGTATCGGCTCACTTTCACAGTCGGAGATGTGTTTGGGACATCACCGTCCGGTGTATTCCAAGCCCCAAAAAGAAGCTTCCCCGTTACTCTTGGGTCTCGGGTTACATTCTGGGCGGACCATTGCCAATTGGTGCAAGGCTTCACATACCTTCTGGTTTTGCACAATATCCCTCCAGTTGACTAGGTCACCCTTCCTCTCCCTCTCCTGCAGCTTCTGCCAATGCTCAATGGCAACTAATTCCTCCTGGTTCCACTCATCTCCCTCATGCGTAAGGCCCGGCTTACGGCTGTCGAAATTGGTATAACCGACGCGCTGACGGTGGCCGACTCCCCAATCTGGCTCACTCTCGATGTCTTCCAGTGACGAGCCCGGATGGCCCTGAACCTGAACACACCATGGTACTGGTGGCATCGTGCTGGTTGGGCAGTAACAATGAGTGGATACAGTAAGCACTAGCCACTTTCCAACGCAGAGTTCTGCTGGGCCTCGCTCACTCAGGTTGTACGGACGGTGGGATCAGCGCCATCTAGTTGGACAAGCCTGGAGCCGTGGAAACGGTTAGTCTCCGAGGGACCAGGAGGTCTTCTGGTGGAAAACGCAAGAGATGTCGAGGGTTGGATCAAGTAGCAGCAGACAGGAAGAGGATAGATAGATGCAATTTAAGCTAGAGCCGATTATAACCGGATGAGGGAGCTGGATTTCAATAACTGCTGGGTACTGACGTGCGGGCGATTGAAGGAGTTGCTCCAAAGAACCGCTGAAGGTTCTCTGCTTTTTGGTTGCTTTGGGGCGTTTCGGAGGTGTAGCTTTCAGTACATCTCCTCGGAGGTTGCGGCATGGTCGCATTGTAGGATGTGGTGCCAGACATCGTAATTATTACGAAAGCAAACTCGTAAAACACGGCCATCATCACCGCCGCTTGGTCGACGGCAAGGGCAGTTGTCGGATGGCAGACAGTGCCTCTTTATTGCTCATGACATGGCATGAAGCTAAGCATGTGCCCTAAAGGTACAAGCACATATCAGGCCCTTGGCTTTGTTTGCCAGTTTGCACATGTTTCGCGCACCGAGATCTGGGCGCGGTTAAGATACACTAAGCATCGCATCCCAAGCCCCGCACTTTCCCAGGAGTGCAGTACGGTACCTGCGTTGCAAGGCCAGCTTGGCGACACTCCTTGCAGAATGACGTGTGGTATTGCAGTTGGAACTTGGTGACCGGTCTTATATTCAGGCATGGATCCTACCTCAAAACTACTAAGGAATTTGGAAACTCAGATAACTTATGCTTTACGAGGTCACGGCAGAGCGAACAGATCGATGGTATAAGCTCAAGCGCGAGTGCCGCGCAGGAGCTTGTGTTGATCTAGAAGTATATACAAGCTCCTCGCAACCGTAACTCTCCTAAATACACTTGGGATGTCAATTTCAAACCCGCTCTGTGTGAGGACTGTGCATGAGCTGATCCTATTAGGGTAAGGTACTTAGATTCACAGTCCGCCGTATGACTTCAGCGTACAGTACCGCCACCGTAAACATGTGGTCTCAAAGAAATAGTATGTATACGACCAGCGCAGATCGTACAACACCTGCAGTCTGTATGGTAAACTATGCCGGTATTGACAAGAAACGGTTGTAGCATTGCCAAGTTTGCCTGTGAAGCTTTCAACGATGGATGTCCTCACGACCTGGTAATGTTGAATCTGTTAGTAACCCCGTGTCGAAATGGGTATTAAAGCGGTCTCGGACGGATTCTCCAAAATGCGAAAGAGACTTAGTCTCGTCCGGCATTGATGGCAGCCTGATATGCTTGCTCTAGCAGATCGATTGTTGTGTGTTTCCCTAGGCTTATTATTAGCTAATCGACCGAAGTCTAAGCATTGGAGAGTGGCACAACCTTCCATCTGTTGTGTCCTTTGATTGCCACTCCGTAAATTCATTCCCATAATTTCGAGAAGCAATGAATCGTCTCGTCGCGATTGCCCATACTCCAAGTTCTGCCCACGCCTTGTCTCAACCAAAGCGGCAGAAGCGAGCATCAACGAAGTATCCTTTGACAACTCGACGAAGTTCCACAGCGCGTCAACTACCGGGCAGATTTTGTTTACGCGACGGAACGAAAAATGAAGTGCCGTAAATGATCCAGGGCAGGTGAGCGCTGGGAATATCCAAGCTTGTGCTATAAGGCCGCGCAGGGGAAAAGGTCTTCTACAAGCGCAGAGAGTCCTCATCCAAGTCCAAGCGGAACAGATCCAAATCGTACGGATCTACCTTTCCTTTGGATTCCGCCTTCATTCAACCACGGAAACAGGTTTTTACATTGCGATATGTCGAAAAGTTTTAGGTGGCGGCAGCCGTTGAGGACAGCCTCGACACCAGTACCTGTTACACGGACACAGCCCCTGACGGAAAGTACTCGAAGTTCGGACAAGTGCAGGCCAACGCTGCGCAAAGAACCATCCGACACGGCGCTGCCGCAGAAGGCCAAATTAAGATATGTTAGATTCGGGCAGCCAAGCGCAAGCACTTCAATGGCGGTATCGGAGAGTGCGCAGCAAAAGGACTAAGAAATGCAACAGTCAGTCTCGCAACCTGAGGAAATGCGCGATTTCTTCCCATCCATGCTTCATTCAACCGATGCATCGGACCACATCTTTCAGAAATGTGCTTACCAGATCAAGTTCTTTTAGCCCTTTTGCAGCATTTGTCAAGCACACAATGGCGTTGTCGGAGAGGTAGGTACAGTCTGCCAAGCAGAGCCTCTGAAGCCGCGGAAATGGATAGACGCTCCAATGCTGGAACCCTGCGTCGGTAATAGTGGTACACCTGGTGAAGTCCAGATGTTCCACCCGGTGAGCTGCGTGTACAGCTATATGTGCCATGGATCGATCAGAAACATGCTTGCAGTATGATAGAGTTAGGCTCTTTAGGTTTGGACATCCAACAACATTGTCGAGCTTTGGCACAGCTGACTGCTCTTTCATTATGTTTACACGATCTTCCGAGCGATCTTGTTGCTCAGTTTCATGCCTTCTCTCTGGCACAACCCACCCTAATACGCGTGCAAGAAGATTATCACTGACTTTCCTACAATTGCTCAAATCGACTTCCTCAAGGTCCTTGGATTTGTTTGCCAATTCAAGTACGGCTTGTGGGCTGACGTCCCACACACTTTTCATTCGCCAAACCTTAACATGCGGCCCGCAGCTTGCAACGAGGGCACTGAAGCCGGCATCGGTAACATGGAAGCAGTTGTTCAAATCAACGACTCGCGGTCGTGTGCCGACGAAAGGACAGATAATGTCGGAAAGGATTTCGTCGGTCACTCTTCGGTTGTACTTGGAAAGATCAAGATCGTGAATGAGATCAGGAGACGTGCTTAATAATTTGGACCAATGCATTGACACTTGCCGAAGTCTAAGCAGCTGATAAACATCAAGATATTGAAATATTCGGATCAAAACACCATCCGGAAGTAAGCCTTTCCCAAGTTGGCTTGGACGACGTTGAATACTTTTTGGGCGCTTAAGATTAGCCGGGCTCCTTGGAGGGGTCACGTCTTGTTTAGACCTGACAGGCGAGAGGGGAGACAGATACTGATTGCCAGACTGCTCTGTCGATAATGGGGCAAGAGATAATCTTCTGGATCTTGAGCGAACATTCCCCAAGTTTACGCTTAGAAAAGGATCTGGGTCAACAGACTCCTTGATCAATCCATCTTCCAAGTAGCCTGATTTAGGGGCTTGATCTACAACTCCATCCAGGGTAATGGTGGGAAGCACGGGGGCGACGACCGTTTTCAGAGGGCTTTCGGATATGGCAAGCACATCGATTGCGGGCGTGCCATCTGAAGCGTCACTCATGACAACATCATCATCATCGTGGCCTTGTTTCAACCGTTGCCGGGCCGTCTGTTCGACCTCATGCCGCAAGGCAGGGGAGCAAATCTCCCATAGGCGGTTAAGCACATCTCGTCCAATCATCAAACACTCGACCGACGTTACGGACCGTACAGTAGCAGTTCTACGTGGTGCCAGTGACAAGCTCACCACTTCACCAAAGTATTGGCCTGCTCGTAGCCTGGCCAACACGGTTCCAGTCTTTGTAACCTCTCCCACGCCCACTTTTCGCGGGGTTTCGATCAGTACCTCCACTTCACCGCTCACGATGAAGAAGATCTCCTGACCTAGCGAACCTTGCCGGATGATATCGGTGAACGGTGGAAATGTTCGAGCCTGCGCATTAAGGCCAAGAAAGTGAAGAATATTATCTGGCAGCTTGGAGAAGAGCGGCAGTTCCCTGAGAAGCTGACGAACATTCAGGTGCCCGCTCCCTAAGGCGCTCGATGCTACGGCATCCGCTAGGCCTGGACTAGGGGATTTCCTTCTCTTACTGTCACTCACGTTACGGCCATTGCTTAGGCGGCCGGCATCACCGACTTCCACGTCTCCATGGAAGACGTCACGTGGTCTCTTTCCCGCACCTGAAGAGTTTAGTGGATGGACTGCTCCGCCATAAGGTCTCTCTTTCTTCTTCCGTTCAAGTATCGTTAACCGCTCCTTGGCTTCTTCCCTAATAGCCCGTTCTACCTCAGGGAATTTAGGGAGCTCCTTCTGGAGGTCTTCTTTGTTCAACTTGACCAGCAGACACTTCATCTGTGCAATTATTGTAGCGGTCCGAGGTATGTCCATCATAATGCCAATCTCCCCGAAGAAGGCTCCGGGCTTCAGCTCGGCGTATGTGCTTTCTCCATCCCGCGATGTGACAGCCACCGCGCCGCGCACCAGCCAGAACATAGCTTTGGCATCGTCTCCTTCCGTGACAATGTAATCGCGAGTAGCGTGCATTTGTGGTCTGAGATGTGTGCCGATTGCTGCAAGGAATGCTTCAGGAGCTGATTGAAACAGGGGGAACGAGCGGATGCGTTCCAGCAGGTCAAGAGGTATGCCATAGACCGTGGACGCGCTCAGAGGTGAAGGTCGAATTGGCCGGGTTGGGTTTGTGTCCGAATCAAATGCTCTGATGAGGGAGAAGGCATCGGACGGAAGGGCGTGGTCGCCCTTGCTACCATATCTAATACTGCCGCCATGCTGTCGTCGCATCCTCCGTGAGAGCAAAGCCTTTAGGTGAGATGGTGCGTTCTGGAGATGGACAATGGGAGTTCTGTAAACGTAAGCTCGTTAGCATTGCCGTTGTGGTGGCTGCGCTCACCAGGTTTCTGGATCAGTAAGTTACCAATAAGTCGAGCGCATGAGATCCGCCAGCACTGCTCCACTATCAAAGGCTCCCTAATTGCGAACCGATATGCATTGGCTCCGACAAAGCAGCAGCAGCATCGGAGCTGTAAATGGGATAGCCTAGAGTAGGTAAGAATGAACACAGTCGCTCAATGCATGAACACGATGATGGCATAAGAAGCTAGGGACCTGTAGACCGAGGAACAGCGACATAGATGATCGCATGCAAATAGCTAGTCAAGGCGCGATGCCTCAGAGCTAGGATATTCGCAAGAGAATCAGCTGTAGCTTGGAGCTGCAGGTACATTTCACCACGTAGAGGTACCTGGGTAAGGTACCTTAGCATAACGGGATGCTCTAGCGGCGGGGTTCTCTACCGGACACTCGGCACAATTGCCCCGCCCGTCCACCCAACAACCAGGAACCACCTCGTGCATCTGATGCACCTAGAGAAAAGGGGAAGTTGACACCAGAATTAGCGACCACGTGCATTGTACAAGAGCTTTAAAGGGATTTGGGAGAGCTTTGTTAATCGTGTATCTCAATGCGGAAGAGTTGCAGTCGGTGGGGTGTTTTGCTTAGCTTGATGGGCAAATTATGAAAGTCTAATGTTCCAGACACTTCCGTGCCAGCATGGAAATGTGGCATCAGCATGAGCTCTTGAAAACGGGACCGCGGACAACTTAGTTGCTACTTTTCGACGACACACTCGGGACATTGAATACACGATGCACCCAGCTCACATGCCCGGCGAACCACGTGGCACGAGCAGCGTCGTTGGCTGGGCTAACTTACGTCTACAGTATGTAGAATGGTAGGTAAGTCTAAGTGAAGATCCGATTATTTCAGACGGCCAGTCAATGCAACTTTGGCAGCAGCAAAGCCGTGACTAGAGGCCGGATTGCCAGCCACCGTGCGACCTAATGTGCAAGTGCTTGCGGTCATGGTGGGACTGCCTCCATACGGTCTTTGCGAATGAGCAGATAGGTTAGATTCGGCATTAGATGCAATGCATCGGTTCCCATCTACTCGCCAGCTTGCACCCAGGGAGCTGGAGCTCAGGCTAACGCGAGGCAAGTTGCGCGGCGACCACGGCACAAGCTTCACATGGAGTGACCCGGTGCTCTTCAGCCGTGTCATCGAAGCCCATATGGTGCCTCCACGACTCCTCACGTCTTGGCAGCATATGATAGCTATACCAATTCACCGCCCTGTTGGTCCATTGTCGGTATGTCATATCGTTCCTCAGTGTCACTGCCATACTCGGAATCCTCGGCTTGGTCCCACAACGATGTGCTCTTCCGATTTCTACGAGCGTTGCCGTCGCGCCTACGTCGAGCTGCCGGGGGTCGATATAAGACATATCGGCCCTTGCGAGGATAGGAAAATCTCGTTCTCGCACCACCGGCAATCGAGCCCTGAATCCTGGCTGAAATATGTCGCCTTTCCTCCTGCCGGGGTGCTACTGGGTAGTACACCGCTTGTACACAAGGCGTTTGCTTTTTCGGTCGAACCGTATACGATTGCTGAAGAGCCAAAACGTGTAGTGGGATTCACTCGTTCGAGGAAGCATATGATCTTATCGTCGACTTGGTGGCCGCCAAAGTCAAGCAAGCACACGTTTCTTGGACGACTTTTTCTCCCGTCATTTCAGGAGTTTATACAGTGATATCGTGGACGGCGCTCAAAGTTTCGCTTAGACGCTGGGAGAGAATTCCCAACCGTACGCAGAGCTAAACAATCAATGGCGTAAAGCACTCCAAAAATCCGTCTCTGCGCCGAAGCCGAGTCTCAACGTGCCAGAGCTGCCATGGCAATCTGTCTGTCTTGGTAGGGATTCAAGCTCTAACTATTGCCATAGCATAATATTTCGGCTCTGTCGTGAGGTGCTCCTGCGCAGGATGTATCAAGCAGACAGTGCACTTTCCACGCGGAGAAATTCTGTTGAATGTCTCCATAAGTAATATGGCTGCGCTCGACACACCGGTAGCGCTGCCTCGCAGAGAATTAGATCGGGCGGAAATACTTTCCAAAAGGTTATAGCATCTATGCAGAACCTCGTGCAGTGGGTAATGTACGTCCTTCGTTACCGTCGTAAATCGTTTCACTCATGAAGTTGATGTGTTGGGCAACTACCCGCGCCTTTGGTGTCCCACCACTGTCGAATACATCCCTGTGAGAAGGGATTACGTGTCAGCACATTGTGAATCCAAATCCTCACACGGATCCGTATAACCAGTCATAGAATGATAAAAGCACACATACCCTGTGAAACTTGCACAAGCACTCCAGCCTACCCATCTCATCACCAACTTCGAACTCCTCGAAGCATATGACGCACTCCTGTGGTCCGCCATCCTCACCTACACAGTCTTTTTCCGTTGCTTTGTAGATGAGCATCCGATTCCCAGTCGCTCGCATTGGTTTCGATGACTGCTCCTCTTCATCGCGCTGCTGAGGGCGTTGCGGGCGAGATTGGTGCTGGCTGTTCTGCAGTTGTTGGAATGGCTCTTGGCCAGGAATTAAGTGCCGAGCGGAAGATACATGTGGGACATGAGCCAGACCCGGGGATACTCTTCCTTCAGCAGGTGCTGAAGAAGACGCGGGAAGACCAAATCCGTCTCTTGCGGCAGTGGAAATACTTGTAAGCCTTGAGAAATGTGTGTTGATACACAATTCGACGTGCTGCTCCCTTGGCACCTCACTTTCATTTGGTCCCTTAGGGGGCAATTCAAGCCCACAAACTGGACACTCATCTTCCTCATTAATCCACCTTGTCGCGTACTGAAAGGAGGGTGGGAATGAAGTAGCCGGCGCAATTCCCAACAGTGACGTTCCTCGCTGTCGGCCCAATGTGGAAGTAGGTACAAGTCCTTGAGAAGCCAGTGGCGTGATCGATGATTGCCTTGTACCAGGATGGTGGGCTGCGCGGGATTGTCTAGCCAAGTGACTACCCCGGGATTGACCGTCATTGACGGAGTTCGAGCTGGCGGTAGCCCCCAAAGAGTTAATTCTGGGCGGAAACAGAAATTCCGGTAGCTGAGATGGATGTTGCAAGCCGACACGTGATTGCCTGTAGGAGTCTCGCTGCAAAGAGCCTATGCCACTCGCCCTGAACTGACTCCCCTCGCCTGATAGGGCATGTGTTCTTAATTGTACGCCATCGTTATTGAGTGGTCGACGGGTCGACTGCGTTGGTGAAATTGTGCCGCCGTGTGTTTCAAAGCCTTCTGCGGATGAATGACGAGCTGTCCGAGGACGTTGCTTTAGCACGGGAGCAGGAGACTGCGCCTGACCCGTGGATTGAAGGGAAGTGGAGAAGGGTGGGAACTGGTTGGTATGAGATGGTGGCATCTGGGATCGTTGCGGCGGTGGGTCAAAGTTAGGGTCTGGAACACATGGATTGCACACGCGGACCTCCGCCCCAGCGCCAAGTGCTCCGTTCAATGATGGTGTAGAGATCTCACGAATGTCTCCCCCAGGTCTCTCCTCGCTTTCAGGGCCGGTCAGATCGATCTCTAGCGACCCTTTCGCAGAGTGTGGAAGTGTTGGAGTAGGTGGATGAACGATGAATTGACGCGGTATGGTGATCCTGTGAGGTGAGCAGTTTGCACAAACAACACGACCACACTTCCGGCAGTGATGTTTCCTGTACCAGAAACTAAACTGAGTCCCGCATACAGGACATCGCAGAGCCTCCGAATCCGGCTGCCATGTAGGTAAGACAATCCCGCTCACCCCACTCTTCGAAGTTCTTAACGAGCCTGGCGATGTCGTTGGATCCTGAGTCAGGTCTATGACAGTCCTAGGTACAGGAGCGGATTCACCGCCGGACGGTGGAGCAACCAAATGGCGCTGATCGCCCGGCGCAGTGCCGCCAAATCGGGAACGCCCCTGGCTGTCTGAAGCTGTCAACCTTCTCTTCCTTTCCAAGCCCCGTAAGCTGCTATGGCCTACATCAGATGACTGCACCTCCACTCCGGAGCCATTGCAGGAATGCCCATGCACGTCACCGAGGCTGTCCGTTATTGATCCCGCGGGAAGTCTCATGGTGGCATTATCCGGGTTTTCGTTGCGTAGAAAGTCCGTAAAGGTCTCATCACACCATGGATTTCTTCTGGGTTCGTGATCTAATCGTACTGTATTCCCATAATCGCCCGGGTCGTTGGGTGGTCGACCAAATGTTGTAGAGTTTAGTGAAGACGTCCGTACAGGAATGAAGCCCCGTTCCATTCTCTTACGTTATGGTTGAGCCCTTAAGATATCCAAGACAAGCCAAAGAAGACACCCTATGTATGTTAGGCCACCTCAAAGCCCCAAGCTCGAGTGCTGCGGTGAGTGTCGAAGTCTTGTTGTAGGCGGGTACTCGGACGTTGTTGGTGGTAACAGCGAGGCTGAGGAGGTAGCTTGAAAAACAGGCCTTCTTCAGTGAGGGTATATGGAGTTCAGTACTCGCGTACGCCAAGGTGTCGACTTTGTTCGAAAGGAAAGCCTAGGTGGTCTTGCACATTTGACATCGGTGTGGCAGCATCCAGGGAAATACGCAGCATCGGCCACATCCTTTTAGAAATCGAGGGGCGTAGATTGGAACAGTCTATGGGAGGCGTCGTGCGGCAATGTGCTCCTTGATATTTTCCTCGTGTGTTATACGCCAGGTTGAATTGCGGACTCGCGTCTGTTCCTCAAGTCTTAGGCTTGAACAGTTCCAAGAGTTGTGATAACTGCTCATAGACGTACCGCAAGTTACCGCCGGAGATCCCCCAAGCTAAGGAGGTACCGGAGGTCACAGGTGCCGGTACGTACCCACGTATCATAGTGGTGAAGCGGAGAGAAGCCGCCGAGGCTTCCCCCGACGTCCTCATTGGTTTAAATGTGGCATGTAGCGGTGCTTTCAGACACAGTATGTGATAAATTGAGGTTATGCAAACCGCCAAATAAGATAATACGCAAAGTATCAAGCTGGCTCGAACACCAAGGTACTGCGGCTCTCTTTGCCATTTTAATCGAATGAATTCTACAATAACGTGAGACTGAACGTCCGTGAAAGAGTTATGTACACTAAGCGTAAACATTACATTTGGTCAAAATCATACATCAGCCCATCTTATTCTGTGACAGTTCCACCAGTTCAGCCATACTTCCTTGATGCGCTCCCGGCTCATGCAAGCCAGGATATATGCTATCGCTCGTAAGCCGCTCATTCACATGGCCCACGCTCGTTGGCCGTTCGGGATACTGCTGGGGAGCTAGGCTCCTCCCCGTTAACGGCTCTTGTGTTCCGGCGTGTCTGCCTGGGTATCTGCCTGAGCGGCTCGAGTATGCGCCTGGCGAGTGCTGATTCGTATTGCCTGACGCATTCCCTAGGCCAAAGGGCTCTCGCTCACCTTCTGGTTGCTCATGCTCGTCCGCGATGTACCCCAGAATCGACTGCTCTCTTGAGTATTCTGCAGAGGACGTGCGCCTTGAGCTCCTCTTAGGGACAGCTGGCGAGTGTCCTGGTTCTATATAATTCCTTGAGAAATTCCTGTGGTTGTAAGAATGGCTCGCTCTCAATCCGATGCGGCTCGGCAGCGCGATACCATTGCCAGTTTCGACTGTTCCTAACGAGGGAGGCAGATCCGAAGCGCCTCGGTTGGTATAAGTGGGTGATCCGTGGTCCTCAGCATCAGAGACGACCTCCAGATCAGAGTTGTCCGAGTTTAGCACATCATCATGCAAACTCATTTCATCAACCTTCGTAGGCGTTGAACTTTCTGATTCTACCTCTCGCGCAATCTCCCTTGTATGCCCTCGTTTTCCCGAAGCAAATCGGCCATTTCGCAATTCGGGGCTATCAAAATATTGTCGTTGGCCGGCTCGAGGAGAACCGACTGCATCGCCCAGCATCACTTCGGGCGGGGCTCGAGAGCTCCTTACGACTTCAAAGCCTTTGCCTTTATCTTTGCCCTTGCCGCCGAATATATTTCTGAGCCACCCTGTTGCGGACGAGACTGGATTCATTGGGTCTGCCGGCCCGGTCTTCAATCTTCGGGTTGGCATACTCGAGAGCGCCGGCCCCCGAAAGCCATAGTAGAAATCGCTTTCTCTGACCGCATAGTCAGTATAGCTCCTCCTTAGATCATTCAAATTGGGATCCGAGTCATCCCTCTGGGCTCGAAAATATGCTGGAATGGGGGCTCCATGAAGAGATGTCCTTGCATTCGGTGACATCGACGATGGCCCTTCGCCTCCACCCGAGCTCACTTGCTCCGGCGAGAAATCCGCGTACGGCTTCTGTGTCCAATCACCGCTTGCCCACGAACCACGACTGCGAGCACCGGGCGTGATGGTATCGAGATCACCTGTCATACGCCGCGGCCTTGGAGCTCGGTAATAAGGATCTGCTGGCTCCGTCGTCTTCACTGCCAGAGTAGGTCTTCTAGACACGGTGGCAGAGACCGTAGCGGATCCACCTGCACTGGGGAGGAAAGAGTATATGCTCTGCGCAGCACCGGTGGAATCCGGACCTGTGTTGGTCGCCGTGAGCGTATTGTAGTCCGTGCCCTGGCTGTACTGGTCAAAGCCGCCACTATATCGCTGATCAGGTGGTAAATGCTGATTCAGTAGCACGGCAGAATTAGCTGATAAGCTTCGTGACCGCACTGGTGACATAAGCTGTATTGACTTCGCATCTGCATCTTGTGTAAGGATAGCCGCGTCTGAGTGCATACTGTGGCGGAGATGAGGACGGCGCTTGGCTCTCCTGGACAGCTGCCGCATACCGAACACTTTTACAAGTCCGCCTCGTGCTGCACCGCCGCCCGTACCCTCATCACCGCCAGCGCCTGCGAGTCGAGCGCTGACCTCGACAAGAGTTTGTACTGCGTTTAGGAAAAACCCGAAAACCAGAACGATGGCATGCATCAAAAGTATGATGTAGCCAATCCATCCTTTGGTAGCTTCCGTCACACCCAGGTTGGGAACGAAAGCTACGCTGAGAAGAATGGTCACCAGCCTCACCACGGCAAAGAACGTATGATACGCGTTCATGGATGTCGGCGAGTGGAAAGGTCTGAAGGCATGAAGTGTGAGAACCAAGACGACCTCGCAGATTGCGAGGAGAACGAGCTGGGCGATGCCGGAGGGTTGGATTGCGCCAATGGCGATACCGCGAACAAAGGTTAGCACAACCGGAATCAGAGCAAACGGTGCAGCATCGTCCGAATACGTGTTATATAATGGTCCGTAGAGGAGGACGGTAGGAAGATCGTCAAATAGATGTGATCGTGGTCGAGTGGTGAAGATAACACGCAGGATCCATCCAACGAAGCAAATAAGTCCCACTAGCAGAACAACAGCAAGGCCGACAACGGAGTTTGGCGACCTTGGTGCGACCAGCAGCTGGTACATCGACAGAGCAACAATGGGGAGGAGGAAGTAATTATAAACTATTCGAACGACGTTACCCGCGGTAAATGGGAAATTCTTCCTTCTAAGATCCTCGGGCTGTGAGTTCATTAGATTTCTATAGGCCCAGCGTGCCAAAAAGGCGAACTGGCACAGCACAAGAACGCAGCCAATAACGACCAGAAGCCAAATGACCATACCAGCCCAAACATCACGGACTGCCGTCATTCCGACCAGCTGACTGAGTCGATCCAGTCCGTAAGTGCCATTGACCGTATACACTCCATCCAAGTGACTGTGCCGTCCGGGGCCATGGCTGACGAAGCTTTGGTTGAACATTAGGCCTGCCCAGCTGACTTGGCTCACGACTGGTTGGAAGTAGCCGGGATAGTTCAAGCTCAGACTCCCGGCGAGGACGATAAATTGAATATACTGAAGACAGTCACCAAAACCTGGCGTTACCAAGCGCAGTAAGTCTTCATCCCGACCGTAGTTGCTCGTCCAGCGGAAAGGGTCGGAGGAACCCCACGGACTGAAAATTGCCGCTGCAGCGGTCGCTACCGCGACAAGTATAAGGATAGCGGCTGGAATGTACGTCAGGACGTCAGCAAGTGTGGAACCAAGGTCTGGCGTGATGTTCGCTGATACGCAAGCAAGATCTGGCGCGCCAACATCGCCGGATTGTACTCTAATCGTCGTAGAGAAGGTGGCGAAGGCGTAGGAGCTGTAAAAGTCGTGCGCAACACTGAATGCGGGTAACGTATACGGATCACTCCTGTTTGCATGGAATGCCGGGCCCAGTGGACAGGAGGCATTGATCAGAGATTGACAGAACTGGGTTGCAGGAGCATCGTAAGGTGTGTAAGTAAGCACGTGAAACTTGGAGAAAAGTGTCGAGAATTTGTTGTTAGGATAGCTGACATCGACAATTTTGCCAAACGTCTGGTTCGGATTACTCCATAATGGATCGTTTGGTGGGGGATAGTCCCCAACTGTTGCCTGGCCAGTTGCATTGCCGTAGATTGTTATGTTCAGATTGTGACTGGGAGCCGTAGTGTTGAACTTTGCGTTGAACCACAAGGGTACGAATTGTAGTTGTCGCGGATTTGAATGTACAATGGTTGGATCGAGACAATTCTGGAAATTGACAAAGGCGGATTCGGTAGGGAGAATGAGGATAGCCAAGGCCACTAGGACGGTATTGAGAAAGGTATTCGCAAGCTTGCCCTTGGAGCTGTTCATTCGAAGGGCCGAAACCTTGAAACGGGCAGGATGTGCAGAGCGTGGAGGCCGTCGCCGCAGCGATGTCGATGGTTCAAGCCAATCCATGATTCCTGCATTTGCCAACCCAGCCGTCTCTGCCACGTAGCAGTCAGCAGAAGCCGTTTTAACTTCTGCAGAATGAGTGCAGCGTGTTTCCGGTAAGTCCAACTCTTGGCGATTGTCTCAGCTCAAGGCCGATGAACTCCGCTCTTATTACATTCCAAGCTTCAGTTCCTTATTAACAGAAAGCAACTCAGCCAAGAGGTTTCTGCGTGCTCGGAATTGGCAGGGATGCCGCGAGGCGTCGCCGTTGCTCAGAGGTGGTGGTAGATCTGGCGAAGTGAATGACGCTGGGTGGTTGTTCGGCTCGGGAGGGCAGTGCAGTGCAACATCGTCTTCAATAAGGCATCGGCGCGCCCAAAGAAGGGGATTTGAGAGCTCGACGAAGCTAGAGGTAGGCGAATGTTGTAAAAGCCTCCTTGAGGTTTTGGCTCGTCAGGAAGTCGGTAACTTAGGTAAGGTTAGGTGGGTTGACCACTCTTCGGGTGGAGTGGGAAGATTTTCGGCATCATTGAGGCTTGTGCTGCACGCACATCCTGGCAGGATACTACCTGCGGGCGGCGAGTGCCACGACACACTGCTACGGAAAGCCCCCCTCAACTCCCCTTCTCCTCACCTCGACCCCTCACAGGTCACTATAACAGAGCAATTAAGACGAGACCGACGTTATGTACTTGCCCATCCGTGTCCTTCGCAAACGGAGCTCGATCAAATTAGGCTTCAGGCCGGTTGCGGAAGACCCCCGCGCCCTCATCAGAGCAACTCACAGTAAGAACATGATTAAATAAGTCTCCCTTAAGGTGCAGGCTGTCTTCCGTCCAACTGAGCGTGTTGGCCATGATTCCGTCGATATACAGGATTTGTACCCACTCAATCCGAGCATTGCTTGTACTGATGAGAGAGTATTAGCATGTCTGCCCAATCTAGTCTTTGGATGTCGCATGATATTGCGCTAATTACTTCTCGCAAGGCGATCAATATTGTAGTTAAGCAAGTATTGATAGTCGAGGCTTTAGAAGACCTAGGACGCGAATTTTCTTGCCATGACCACGCTCTCCTTCATCGCTCGGCTTTGGAGAAGCGAGACCTAACCAAGCGCGCCTAGAAGCAAATATGCAGTGCACATCGCTACATACTCTCGCGCTGATCATCGTGAACCTTTTGGAATGTCAGAATGATTGTTCCTGACCGCTTTGAATACGGAACTCACCGTACCCGGCGGGGTGCAGATAAAGCAGAATTGTTCAGCTCCTGCAATAGACGCTAAAGTTGTCGAAGCGCCAGGGCAAGACTTTCATTAAAGCTTCTCCCTTAATATGCTTGAAAACGCTCAAAATCGGTCCCTGGCATTTCAAACCGCGCAAGGCTTCCATGCAACCAGAATCTTAGATAGGAATCCAGATTCCTTCAATCTGATTCTATCTTTGCCAAGCCATTTGCTTAAATACCTGTTGACAGTGGTATCGACCAAACACTCTACGGTTTCAATACATGCCCCTCAGTCCATGAGCCGTGCGTGAGATACAGTTGCAAACTGGGACATCTCAGCGTTTGGCGAGATGGTCAATCTAAACCCGCGACTTTAGGCCGCTTGTGTCGGTGCCGCAATGATCAGAAGTTAAACAGACCTGACCACGGTTATTGGCTCGTCCGCTCTTGACAAGGCTGATGAGAGCATCACCCAGCTATCTCAGTGCAACCGGATACTCCGGGGTTCAAAGCTGGCCGTCCGCCAGGCACGCTGGGCTGCAGCATGCTCTTGTCATGTTTGTCGGCGACTATGAGGGTAGAACGATTTTTCGAAGAAGCCCAATAGGCTCTAACTGAAGTGCTCTCTGATAGACATTGATGTTGGCTATCTTGGCTTCCCACACGTCGCCTGGCGCAAGAGTTCTTGAATCATTTGGTGCCAACATGTCTACTTCCATAGATAGCTCCCAACACCATGCTGTCGAAGGCTTACCCTGAGCTGCCATGTCGGTTTGGATCACATATGCTGTCAAAACCTCTGGCAGTTCGGCTTCCTTGAAATAATGCGCACGGAAGATACACATGACAGCCCAGAAACGCTGGGCGTGCGAGCTGGCTCGTCTCAGCATGCGCTCCCGGGGATCGAGGCGTACCAACAACTGCTCAATTTCAGACTTCTTGAAGGGCAGGTATGACTCATCGGTGCTTCCAACGAGGCTGTGGCCGGTGCGTGCTTCTTCGAGCAGTGCCGCTCCAATTTGCCAATGCATGAAAAGGTCGCCGTATCTACGCAATGGACTTGTGACCTTGCTGTAAGCCTCACTACCCAGGACCCTGTGTGGATGCGGCTCAGCGAGCGCAAAGCTGCGCCCATGGAGGCCCAGAGCCTTGTCCACCAAGTGCATTGGGACGGATAGTCCTCTTTCGAGCCAGGGTGTCAGAGCCTCTGCAGCCCAGGCTTCTGGATCTGGCTTCTCCGGGTTCCTGAAGGTGCACCTGTATATGCCAGGGATATTACGGGCCTTGCACCAGAGAGCACCCACCTCGCAAGCCGTCTTCATGAATTCTGCAACAATCACACTATCGGACCGAGCCGTGATACCCCCTGTCTGGGGATCAACAACCCTATCGGAACGCATCTGGATGATGGGATCGGTTTGGGAAAAGCGTGCTCTCTCGCGATGGGGAAGACTGAAGGGTATTCCACTGGTCCTGGCATTCGCATCGCTCCATATCGTGATATCGTATTCGTTGCTCATAACGGAAGAAGTCATCCCAGAACTGATCCGCGCGTTTTCACGGCGGCGTGCTTGCCCCAACGAGTAGAGCTTTTTCAACTGCTGCTTTTGGTGAAGCTTGAGCGTGACAGGCGCGTTGCCGCTTGCTGATGGGGGAGGCTGACCGCCGACGACTAAATTCCGGGAAGACTCGGGCCTTGGTGCTGATTCTCCAACTGCTCCCATGAAGTCCGCGTTCGTTATAAATGTCACATTCCTTATGATACCAGGTGTAATCTTCGAGTCCAATAGCTCACCACTCTCGTTCAATCTAATGCTGAACGTCAGTGCAGGTCTGTTAGATGCCAAGCTGAAATGTGCTTGGGTAAGACGTCTAGGTAGCATTGGGAACGTTGTCTCAGGCAGATATAAGGTTTCTGTTTGATGGCCTGCGAATTTCGCAAATATGCTGCTGTGATCAAAGAATGCGGAAGGGTTGGCCACGTGAACGTGGACCCAGTGTTCAGAAGGTGAATCTGGTATTGGTTCCAGTGACAAGCCATCATCTATCTCCTTGGCTCCTTCATTATCAATGCAATAAACGTCCAAGTCACTCCAATCCTTACGTAGGTCCTGCAGTGTATCTTTCAAGATGCCCCGTTCTTTTGATTGATTGCCCAGAGTTTTGGCATTGACACTCAGTCTTTCCACGACTTTCGAAGCATTCGTTCCTGGTAGCATGAGATCCGGGTCAAAGATTGTGCGATTTTCAAAAGGCCGGATCACACCGATCTCTTGTAAGAACATCATGACAGTGGCATATTTGAGAGGATGGCCATCGTAGGCATCGACCGCACGTAATATGATAGGAGCGAGGCCTTTGTACTCGTTGTATAACTTAAATGTGCCCGTGAGGGCATGCGCTTCGATGAACTGTATGAGGTCTCGATCCGTTGCGGAAAAGCCTAGTGAAGAAAGTACCGGTCGATCAATTGCAGCTTGGTCGCTCAGCGTGAGTCTAGAAGGCCCAACACAGCCTTGCATGGTAGCTGGCCTGATGCTACGGCTCTGTTGAATAAGTTGCTTTGCCTTGTCCACGAAATCTTGCACGACAGCGGCGCCGTCAGAATGGTTCCTGATGTCTGTGCTAGGAATTTTCCCACCAGCGGCTGAAGCTAGTGCTTCTTGATAGTCACGTAGCCAGCCTCTTACTCGCTCAAATCGCTGCACTTGCTCCTTGGGACGGATCTGGAAAAGATTTGACTTGCGATGATTCTTTACATCGACGCTGAATCCAAAGCCATTATGCAATAACGCTCTGTGAACTGCGTACAGCGCGGCTTGGCTGAGCGGTAGCGGCTTACCTTTGCTAATACCGCCGATAAGTTTGACGGCAATCTTTTCAAGTGTGCCGAAAGTGTGATTTGTTGGGTGAGCCAAGACTGAATGAGCATTGTCCAGCGTCGAGGCATGCTTTCGATATATATCTTCAGCTTCGTTGTAAAAATTGGCCATGGCTGTGACAAGCTTCGCCCCAACCTCCCTCGGCACAGCGACGTCATGTTCAGGCGACTTAGACATCATCTCCATTGACGCTTCTTCGGACGGAAGATACTTGACAAGCTCGGACAGGTCGTCACGCTCGAAGAAGTCGGTGACATTGTAGCGCACTGACTTCAACATTCGATTAGTCCATTTTCCATTCATCTGGTAAAATTGTGCTATATTTTCAAATTCCCTAACAAACACAGCCAGCATGGGCTCTCGAGAAGAGGCGGAAGACGTCCTGTGTCCACTGGTTAAGTCAAGGACCGAGTAACAGGGATGTCTACTTACCCTATCTCTACAAGATCCCCAGGACGTAGATAGTGATGATAGGTATCCACATCTACAAGTGAATCACTCAGGGATCCAAAGACGGAGGCCTGGCTGCTGAATTCTTCACTATCCGAGACTGGCTCCTGGATGTGCTCATTGCTCCCCGGCCTTGTGTAGTCGTTCAGGATATCAATAGACGAATATGAAGGCGGCAGGTTTTGAACCTCTGGCACAAGGTTTCGCCCGTGCTCGTTCTGCCATAGTTGTAGGCGCTCGCGGATCTTACTTCCTCTCAATGTAGCTATCAGTGACTCAGGCGGAATGGAGAATTGGCCCGACGCCGTGCTTTCGATCTCCTGCAAAACCTCGGAAAAGGTTAGCCGAAACTCGATGAATGTCGCCTCCAATCCAGGAAATGTTTGCTCCACCGGTTGAACCACGCTCATAGCCCAATTCTGCCAGCCCTTCTAAGATACACCAAAGGGGGAAGTAACCAGGTAATGAGGCTCGTGCCAGGTATGGACTTTAATCACTTACGCGACTCGAGATGTGAAAATTGCGTTGGAGCCCAAATCCATTTGGGGTTTTCAACCGTATACTAGGTAAGAAGCCACAAGCTTTTTCGAAGATGCTGTTGGAATAACGACGGCTAGAGCCGCCAGTCGCTGGCTGGCATCTGCTAGATGCCCATGGAGCCTGCACAAGACCCTCTTTGCTCCGAACTCGTGGCCAAAGAGGGTCACGATAACTGAGTCCAATAGGCAAGACTGATTCATGGCCGTTACGGAATGTCCACTCATCAGCAGTAGGCAAATGTGCTACGCAGTCACTATCCAAGCCAGGATGTGACTGAGTCTCGAATGTCTGGTCAGCCTGTCTGGCGTCCTCGGCAAGGATATTGAGTGTGAGAAGGTCCGAAATGATAGCCGACTCATTTGGTTGTCGGTGGTTGGAGTATGTCAAAAGATCTTTCGCGCTAAACCAGCGCCTGATCTTGACTCTCCTTCCCTGGTTCTGCGCGCGTGACTGGCTGAAGTCCCGCCGGAATGAAGTATCATTCGAGTTTGCATCATTCGACGCTTTACCGACGGTGCTCCTATTTCTCTTGCTACTGGGCCTTTGAGAGCTCGCCTCCGCATGTGTCCGAGTTGTAGCTGCCTCATCAGCCGAGATGGGCGTAGAGCAGTGATTAGACTGGATCTTAGCCCGTTTAGTATGAGACGAGCTGTAGAGAACGGCTGCGCTGGTTAACCCATGGGTTACATCCTCAACTTGAACGAGTGAGGTCAGGCTCGGGGCCAAGGGCTCGCGCTGGCGGACAGTGAATGCAAGTGGCGCATTGAAGGGACCAGCTGTCGAAAGACGACGTTGCCGTGACAGGCACTCCAAGAAGACAATGTAACTGCTCAGATCTCTTTTCGGAACATTTCCAGACTTGATCATCACAGGCCCGGCGGAAGGTTCACCTGGTGGAAGAATATGTCGAGGCCTGTATCAGGTAGAAGTAGATCGTAGATGCGTCGCATCGTACTTCGTATAAAGTTGTTCTTCAGACGTTCTAGAACCCGCCCTGTATCGTATCGATAGTCGCCCGGCAAAAGACAAGTTTTTGCAACCTCCACAGCCGCCGACTTGATGCTGGCAGGTGTAATTAGACTGCTATCAAATACAGGGCGTTTCTTATATTGTGAGCACACGCCTCCGTCCATTATTAGTGTCGAGCATCCGCATGATGAGTCAAAATGCATGTATTATCCGAAGCAGCGCGCAGCCTGTAGGCTAGGGTGCGACCTGTAGATTGTTTAACTCGCCTGACAACCCGGGTCTTGCATACTGAATTACAATCTTGCTAGCTCTGGTAATATGCTGACGACGCCTTCAGCAGTGGACTTACGGTGCAGATGCCACACTCAAAGCCCCCACCAGGCCACTTCTCTATCCTGTATTTCGCCTCGGCAACAACGTTTACCAAGAAAACCGTCGAATACTTTGAAGCGCCCTTACCAATTACAGACCTTTTCAACCTGCTAGACAAGAAATATCCCGGCATGAAGGAGGGCGTGCTATTGAGCTCAGCAGTGACCGTCAACCTTGAATACGTGGACGTAGAGCAAGAGAAGGGGTGTGAGAATTCGGGCTCTGAGACCAACATCACTACTATAAAGGCCGGCGACGAGGTGGCTATTATACCGCCGGTTAGCTCAGGATAAGGTGAACGTGATCATCAAGACGACCTGGCTATGGCATTATTTCACCGTCCAATATATGACCAACAAGGGTTACTTAACAGTCTAAAGGCACAACGCTGCGTCAGCACCATTCGCATGCTTGTGGGGCAGTCGCATCCTCTAGGCCCTCATGAATGGAGAGGTGGAAAGTAATACCTTCGGTGTCGTCCAAAGTGAGCGTGACTAGGAGGGCCAATTAGTGTTCGTTCCTTCTTCATTGTATTCCTTCAATCCAAATTCTACCGCTGCCACTTTGTTGGGTGAGGCTGGCGAACATGGCAGTAGTAATGGTGGAATGTCTTCTACCCGCGAGGCCGATTACCACAATACCAAAGGAAACAGGCTGCGAGATGGCCACAAGACTTGTGATACGAGAAGCTCATTGGCGGGTCCACTTTCAGCGCCCTTGCCATCGTCCTGAGATTGTAGTACAGTTCACTTACCAGAACGTCAGGTGTGTTGCGACTTCTTCCAATCGCCCTCCGATTGGCTTTCTTACAGGATGCTAATCACATTTCTGCAATCAGCAGTGTAAGTCAATAGCACGTCTGCTCACCCCTTCCCTCAAGTGGCCCGGTACATATTGGTACCAAGGCTGTAGATACTGTAATTTGGCACGGCCTGCTCATCAATCAGTCAACGACTATCTTTGTAGATGGCGGGAAGTGAACACGGTGGACTTCGTCCGCTACGACTCAGTCCCATAACAAGTCCCAGCGACAGAGCTCGCTAAGGGATATGCCTGCGTGCTTCGGTTCCAGTGACGGTGAAAACGTCGGCGACTCTGCTGGAGGTAAAGATCTATCTCATGGAGTCGCGTTGAGGACGGGACGGTGAAGAACGCAAGGGTAGTAACCACACCAAAGGTACTGTTGGTTTCTATGTGATTCTCTGCCTCAGTGCGCTAGTGTTTGAGAGCAAATAGGTCGGGTTGTACGAGGAGCGTTGATAGTGGGTGTGGCGGTCCATTGGCTAGTCACAGCATCTGTCTACTTTGTATATACCTAGGTAAAGAGTCAAGCAACCTACATGCAGGCCGACAAGCCAGCATGCCAATGGCATGCAGTTTGCATCATAGATACCACTTAAGTGGTAGATAGTTTTTGGTTCAGGCCGGTGTGAAATAGTTCGCATACGCTGCAGAGTCGCATTATGGTTGCATGATAGATCTCCCAAATCTCTTCTGCTGCTGCACGGTGGGGTTGCCGTACACACACAAGGCTTGGCACCAAAACGGTGCATGTGGTGTCGCCCCCAGTACATTGCCGCAGCTTACCGCAATAATCTATTGTAGCTGCACATTGTCACTATCTAAGTACATGAGCCTAACAACCTGCTGAGACGCTCTCCTTAGCAAGTGCACTCGTCATAGCCGTTGAGCTTCGGCATAGCTGTGAAGTCGCTGGTCGGTTGCCTCACTGCCCGAAGTCGGAAAACACGAAGCCGTCGCTGCGTAGTGGGACCTTGAGAGCAACAAAAGGTACAACTGCACAGTCCAACCATGGAAATTGACCCAGCGTTAGACGACAGCGGGCAGTCGCATCGTCAAAACGTTGCTCAACACCACCGTCAGGACCACAATCCACAGCAGCAGTCGCCTTATTACTCTCTGGTTCCGGCCGCCTTTCCGCCCAATCTTGCATCCCGAACCAAACAGTCTCCAAGCCAGAACTCACCTCCGCAGCCATACTATAACCTGCCGCTGACGCCTCGCTCGCAACAATCCTCGGCAGCGGCAGCGCTCGAGGCAGCGCAGAAGCAGAGTCCCGGCGACAGTCCTGATGCCGCAGACTCCTATGATGGCGTCCACGATGCTAACGATGCCTCGACCCTCGAAAACTTAAACGACCCGAAACGCTCACGGGCGTGTGAAGCTTGTAGGGGTTTGAAGGTTCGATGTGATCAAGATCCTGAGCATCCTGAAAGGCCTTGTAAGAGGTGTGCGAAAGCAAATCGACCTTGTGTTATTACGGCGCCAAGCCGCAAAAGACAGAAGAAGACGGACAACAGGGTTGCCGAACTTGAAAGAAAAATCGATGCATTGACGGCCAGTCTCCATGCTAGAGGTGGAGGCCAGGTGGAAGATGGATACGCATCACAACATGGGTACACTTCATCTCCGCAAACAACCTATGGTGAGCTTCGTCAGCCATATGGGTCAGAAAATGGCGTAAGACTCAGTGCTGAAAGCTCCCGTTACCCACCGCTGCAACCTCCTACGCATAGCCCCCACGAGCAATCACATCCCAGGAACGGGCACAAGCGCCGACACTCTGGAGAGCATGACGCACGGATGAACTCTGCAGGTCGTGATTTGCACGGAAAAACTGCCGGGGAGCAAGCGGGGAGCGTTGCTTGGGCGATGAATACCTCTGGCGGTCATGTCGAAGCGCGTCGCGCTGTTGACGACCTCCTAGACCATTCCACGGCCGAACGGATTTTTGGTCGCTATACCAAGGATATGGCAGCTCATTTGCCCGCTGTTGTCTTTCCCCGGCACACAACCGCCGCCATGGTAAAAGAATCTAAACCGATACTATTCCTCGCCATACTCAGCGCCGCCTCTATAGGGATGACGGACCTCAGGACGCAGCGCGATCTCACTAAAGCCATGCTAGGTATTTTCGCCGACTGCATTGTTCGCAGCGGCGAAAAGAGCTTGGAGCTTGTCCAAGCGCTTCAGGTCTCCACCTTATGGTACCGACCACCTGAACGTTACGAACACATGAACTTTTACCAGCTGATCCACATCGCGTCCGTCATGGCGATAGATTTGGGCATGGGCAAGAGGTACAAGAATGCAAACAGCCAGCTGAGATTCTGGGCGGAACGGGGCGCCAAGGCAGCACAAGCTTCGGATTCTGTCGAGATACGGAGAGCCTGGCTCAGCTGCTACTTTCTCTCCGCGAATGTCTCAATGTCGATGAGACGGCCAAACCTTATCAGGTGGACAAGCTACATGGATGAGTGTATTGAGGTCCTAGAAGCTTCGCCTGATTCATTTTACACCGACAAGGTCTTGTGTCAGCATGTGAGGGTTCAGCACATCTGCGAGGAGATTGGCGCACAATTCTCTATGGACGACCCTTCGGCATCCATTGCTATTTCGGACCCAAAAGTCCAGTATGCAATCAAGGTTTTCGAAAACCAATTGAGGGAGTGGAGCGCGCAAGTGCCTAAGAAGATGCTGAATTGTAAGTCATGCTATTACTCCCGTTGTTGGCACCCCTAACACCTAGTCAACTGACGCTCTTCGGCACCTTCGCCACCTGTGCCTGTCATCCACTATTCGTATCTGCAGATGCTCACGAAACTATAGCAAACCTCAAATTCTCGGAGCACGTTACGGGCTTGTACATTCATGAAGTTGCATTGCACGTTAACCATAACGTCGACGACTTCCGTGCGCCATTCACGGAAGAGTCTCTGTCAAACAACGGCAATGCCGGCGATATTCTGACTCCAGCTCACATTAGCGCTATAAGTGAATGTCTTACTTCAGTACACGGGATCCTCAACACTTTCCTGGCTTTCGAGCTCGACATCGTCCGAACTCTACCCATTCTTTACTTTGTTCGGGTTGCATATGCTGTAGTTGTTCTTATCAAGATGTACTTTGCAGTGGCGGCCCCAGGCAGTGAGATCGGCAAGATCATAAGCAAAGAGGACCTGAGGGTTGAGTCACACTTGGATTCGTTGGTGACGCTATTTCGAACGAGCGCCGATGAAGGCTCATTCCGCCCGGCAAGCAAGTTCTTGTTCATCCTCAGTAAGCTACGGGAGTGGTTTCAAAAACACCGGGACGGGAAAACGGGTACGCGCACTGGTGAAGGGGGAGCGTCGCCCGAGCACAAGGCGCCGCAACAGCAAGCACAACAGAGGTCGCAACACCAGCAACCACAATACGGCGGTAACATGCAAGGTTCGCTACAAAGTGGCTACAATTCGAGGAATACGCCGCTACACCTGTTGAGCGAGGTGGCCATGGGAAACTCGAACGAGGCTGCCAATCGGCAAGCACACGTGAATCGACAAAGCAACCACCAGCACGCTATGAGCAACCCATCCAACCCAGGCTGGTACCCCAGCATGGCACCTGCGACCCAGTCGCAGACCATGGGTCCGCCCGGATCGATGGACATGGCCGGATTAACAACGGATGGCACTCTCGACTATGGGCAATCCCCGGGCACCGGCTTTGAGCAGGCTATGGATCTCACGTTGGGCTCGGCAGATGGTGATTTTAGTAACATCTTCCATGGAGATGGCCTTTTCAATTTTAGTCTTGACGGGGCAGGAAATATTTTCCAGAATTGGAACTGGGGATGAGTTTGGTCTTATTTATGGTTTCAAGAGGCAATGAGTTACGATGACTCCAGTCGAAGTTGGCGTTTGACGAGTTTTCTTAGGTGTTATGATCGTTCTTACAGTTCAAATGGCTTACTGAGGCCGGTGTGATACGGCCACATGATAAGTATGTGGGCTTTAGTCGGAATCTCCTTTACGTGCGCAAAACGGTAGCTATGAAGAACCTGGCTTGGCTTCTTAACTCAAATGGACAATTTGCTGTTGTTCGTGTGCCAGCCTAGAGGAGTCGTGTTCTTCGGAGCGTTATGTCTTATCCTTCCCCAACCCAAGTTCTGCTTCTTAGCTTAACTTCATGCTTGCTTGGGCGATCGTTAAGGTATGGATCTGAATCGATGACACTCTAGCTCACCAGTGTTGATGGTTCCTGATGAACAGAGCGTGAGTCTCCACAACATAAGTTATTTGCGCCTCCTTCCGAACGGTATTCAGGTCACTCTGTCTTGGGCGGTTCTGGCGACAATCACTGCGGAGCGAGACTTTGCGCGGCTGATCCGCTCTTGAAATGTACCGACCACACGCAAACTGCCACTCCCCAAAAACGCAAGGACTCACCACTCACTGCGACAGTAACTAAGTATGACACATAAAGGTACGATGGCTAGTCGCCACATCACGATCGTCTTTGCGACGCAGGCGCTGTAGCAATATTACTATGGTTCACTCACGGCAAACCGCAAAGTGGGCAGGTTAACATAGGTCGTGATACCGAAGGAACTTCTATTAGGAGCAGCAACAGCTAGAAACGGCTCAGGAGGTAGCCCGTGTTAGAAAGCTGGTGTATATTAGCACTGTAATCGTGTCCCAATGCTTCAGCTCTGCGAGCTTTATGAGAAAGTATCTGCTTCTTAGGCGAGGCCTCCAGTCTTTCAAGGGCAGCCCACTGCAGATCAAAGTCCTACACAAAACATAGGCGATGAAGTGTCCGCGGACCTATGTCACCTTGCCTGGAGGCCAACGAGTATATTTAGTACTGAAGAATTATCTGCTCCCTCGCAATTGGCTAGCTCGTCTTGTGCCATCCTGCAGGATCATGTAAGCGCTAAAACGGTTAGTGGTTCCGGTCATCAACTGGCAGTATGAAACAGTGGCCCATTTGTGGCTGGTGGATGTTATCGTGTACGCTTCGAAGATGGATGTGGGGTGCATCTCGTTGTTCCTCATGCTCCTTTACGCTTTGGAGAAGCAAGAAGTCCTTTGTTATGGCGACAAGCAACAACATAACATGCTACGATTATCTTGGCACGGCCTTCTCGGGGAACACAAAGTGTCCGAACTCTGATACATGTTGTAACACCACACAGGATAGTTGCACTGATACGAGGCTCTGCAAGAAATCCAACGGCGTCTTAGTGAGAGGACCGTGTAACAATTACCCATGGACTCTAAGCAGTTGCGCTCAGATCTGCCTTTATGGTATGCATCCTGGTCATCTCTTCGTGACCCATTTAGACTCATACGCGTAATGTAGAGGCTGGCACCGGCTTCTTACCACGAATAAACATATGCCCGGATGGTAGCTACTGCTGTGACAACGACACGACCTGTTGTGCGGAAAAGAGAGGGGCCTTTCTCGATAGCGCTGGCCAGGTCACGGCGCTGGATAGCAATTCCACAACCTTTACATCTTCTCCCACGAGCTCGACGCTACTCTCCTCTTCCGCCTCAGCAGTGATAACGACTACCTCACTATCGATCGCCACGCCACTTGTATCATCTGCAACCTCCGCATCTTCTTCTGACGGCTTATCCACAGGAGGTAAGGTTGGCTTAGGGGTTGGAATCCCCGTGGGCGTCGTGGTTATCGGGATCATAGTCGGAGTTTTGCTTCTCCGTCGAAGAAGAGATCGAAAACACTATGAGCCGCCACCATATCAGGAAGAGCACAAAGTTTCTCCGATTGAGATGGCCCAGCCCACTTCCGAACTGCCATCTACACAGTTGCCATATACAGAGTTGCCATCCACAGAGCTGCCGCAGCCGCGTCAAGAACTGCCTTGAATGTCAGTTAAAAGAGGCGGAAGTGAATACTACAGAAATTAGCGATCAGAGGATACGGCTACTGAAAGTGGGGTTGTCCGACCATGTACTGCAAGCTGTATATATCGAATTGCATAGAGAGATACCCTTGGCATTTGGAGTGAATTTCAGAAAAAGATCACAACGCGCTTGAAATAGCCAACGATTAGCTGTATTAGCTATATCTTCTTCAATCCTCAGAGTTCTAGAGCGTCCATACCTGCGGGTAGCACATGGAGTCTGGTCTATCCAGTCTACTCAACGTACCGAACTACGCTACGTCTACCATGGGCTGCCTGCACATTGAACAGCTACCACCTCTAGGATTTTCTTCGGTCTCCTAAGATCGTGACGATCAAACATACGCGCACTGATGACTTTAGTGGCAATATCTGCCCAATGGATAGTAGTACCAGCTGGCAAGTTCAAGGAAAGAGAATGATCGGACAGACACCAGATCATAGACTGCTCGGTCCTTGATGTTGCGGCCAAGGAAATAGGTCGAAGAACAGACGCGACCGGAACAGGTACTGCTTTATCAGGGTAGGTGATTCTCAAGTCCGTGCCAGAGTTACTCGCACGTTAACAGAAGCATCACATGGCTTTGCTTCTGCGCATCTTGCTATAGACATCGGTCGTGGTCACAACAAACACAAGGGTATTCCAGTAACTCGTAAGTTCAGGCGTCCAAATTGGCAAGGGGAACACCATTTCAGTGGAATAGAGGCAGCTTACTCTGAAGGCATCATTACTGACAAGATCTGATCGCGTTCTCCTGTAGAAACCCTGCATCACTACTTTACGGGAATCGTGAACATTGGGTGGTGGGGCTTACATACGAACAGAGGAGGGACTACTGGGACTTTGTCAACATAGCATATCTCGCCACACGTGTTCGTATGCAGAGACAGCGTCATCTGCGGATCAACCTTCGACAGCCCTATCGCAACGCGTCGGGACGCTCCGCTGGCCAGATTCCCTCGAACCCCTGCATCCTCGAAGCACGGTCTTAGGAATACACATACTCGTACCTAGCTGCCTAGGTAACAGATGATACCCAGGGCTAGCACGCGTCTCACAACGCAATTTCGCTAGCTTTTGAGCGCCTTAGGGTGCTCTTGACCTTTCAGTGAACAACCGCACGGCTGGAAGGTTAGCATCATCTGTGGGGTGGAGCATCTGTTGTAGTGCTCCCGGCGCTTATCATCCCAATGCACCTTTATCGCTCACAATAGAACCATCATTTTCCGGGCACCAAGATTCAGGCGGCCTAAGAGACCACCCCGTAAGCACCAGCTAGACTTTCGGCGTTATGTCACTTGCTGACGGCTTATGACCAAGCAGCGAGTGCGCTCGACTTGAGGGCGCGCGTTAAGGTCTGAAAATGAACACTTACGCACCGATCCTTTCGCCACTTTCTCTACAAGGCAGTGACTGGTCGTCCTTGTCGAAATATCAAAGCATCAATGGAACAAGCCAACCTTACTCCCCGACCATCCCTCTTAATACTGGTCCTTTGGTTACACCGCCTGCATCGAGTCACGCAAGCAGTGCCACAGACGCAAGCATAGCAACAGCAGGCAAACGGCCTGGTAGTAGGGACAATGCTTCGCCTCCGAGCTCTATTGCTAGATCAAGTGATGGGCGCGGATATCATACTCGAGCCGAAAGCAGCATGAGTCGGCGACACCAGGTTATGGAGGAGGCACTAGCAGAACATCACATCATGTTGAAGAGCTATCTTGCGGTTGCATTAACGACTGAAAGGAGTAGTACGCGACCAAACAAGGCGAGAGACAAGTTACTACGCCTTTCTCCAATCCAGTTCCAGGAGCTAAGCACGGATGTGTATGATGAGCTTCGACGCAGAGAGGATGCCCGTATCACCCAGGGGAAGAGAAGCTTGGCAGATGACGCCCCTCAGTTTCTGCCGCCAAAAGATAACTACCATCCGAAGCGGAATCAGGCACGCCAAAAGCTGTCTACATTAGCGCCGGAGAGGTTTCGTCAGCTCGCCATGGACGTTTATTACGAGCTAGAACGCAGATTCCCACGATTCGCGGAAATCGACATGGGGTGGGTGGGCAGCCCTATCGGCAGTATCGCTACCACCACCTGGCAGGATAAAGATGGAGTTCATGAAGATAATCTGGCTTACCGCGGGCCAGGCTTTGAACGGACGCCTTCTCAAATCCCCCCGTCGGCCGACCCTCTCAATCCCGCCGCACCAAAACCTGGTAATGATTACGGCAGACCGCTGCCGAAGAGCTTTCAAAGTAACATGATCATTCCCAACAAAAGCACCATGGTTGAGGATGACGACGAGCAAAGTGCTCCGGAAGGGGTGGGCGATGATGCATTTGGTGCAGAAGCAGCTGTACGGTTGAGCAAGAGTACGACCAATCGGAGCTATATAAGCAATGACAGGGAGCAAGAGCTTCAAGCACAGGTGTCACAACTACACGAAAGGGTTGAGGAGCTGTGGAAAAATTCGCAAGGCAAAGAAGACGAACTTCACAACTTCAAGGTCTCTGTGGAAGCAAAAAGCGGCTCTTGGGAGTCGGAGCGGACCGAATGGGCTAGATTGAGAGCCGAGCTCGAGAACAAAGTCAAAAATGCGCAAAGCTTGAACGATTCGATGCGCCTTGAAATCAACAAATTGCAGACGAACAATGCACATGTCGAGCGGACCCTACGAGCACAACTAGACAAAACTCCTGAGTATGGCAGTGAAGTGGAATGGAAAAGGCGTCACGATATCCTGGAACAGGAGCTGCGGGAACAACAGCAAATCACCGAAGAGGTGCGTCGTGAAGCAGGCCAGTTTCTCAGGGAGATGAGGAACCTTACCGAACGTGGCGGTCAGGCTTCCGAGGCTGAGGAACGCTTACTCCATAAAGTTTCCGTCTTGGAGGAAGAGGTAAAGGAATGGAAGAACCGTTACGCGCGAACCAAGACTCAGCTGCGGAACCTGCGAGCTTCATCAGTGGGTCTGTCAGTCCGGCCTCTCAACACCGAAAAACTCATGCGAGAAGGTAGCTTGACACAACCGGATGGTCTAATTAAAGATGTCGACGTAACGAGATTTCAGATCGCCATCGACGAGTTACTGTCCTCAGCACGCAACAGCGAGCCAAGCGCTCTTTTAAACCAGGTGAAGTCGGTAGTCGTTTGCGTGCGCAATATTACGGAAGATGCCGACAACGCCGGCGCCGATGGAGAGGGTGGAAGTAAGCAACGGGCTAGGTTGAAAGCAAAGGTATCGGCAACGGCGAACAATCTCACAACTGCCTGCAAGATCCACTCGACATCAAATGGTATTGCACCGTTATCTATAATTGACGCAGCAGCTCAACACCTCTCCGCAGCGGTTGTGGAGCTTATTCGCACCGTGAAGATACGGCCGACGCCGGTTGAAACCGAGGGTGACAAAGATGATGTTAAGCTTCATTCTGAACCCGCAGGCTTATCGACGCATGTAAATGGCTACGGTACACATAGTCGGGAGACCAGCGGAAGCTCTGTAAACTACGGCTCTGCCAACTCACCACAGCCTCAAGGCCCCTGGGCGTCGCGGCAGTCAACTTCGGCTCTTCGTCAGTCGTCTGTGCGGAGTCTCAGTGGGCAGTTAAGGCTGGTCAATAAAGAGCCGGCAATTCGCGAAAGCCAGTTTGAGGGTCTCAAGAACCACCTCGACGATCAGACGCAAACCCTTGTTTCATCCATTCAGGCACTCGTCGACCGAATTCGCCGCAATGACGACGGCTTCGCCTTGGAAGTACAAATACATAAGATTGCGACTGTTATTCGAAACGTGGTAGAAAGCATTGATGCGGCTTGCCGGCACAGCGACAATGAGGCTCTGCGCAAGCACATTCCACCAGTGTCGGAGAAGCTAAAGGGATGTGAGGCAAGCCTGCACAGCATCAGCAACGAAGCGGAATCAATTAGCGATCCGGTGGCGCAAAGAGATTTCACGAAGAGCCGGGTGCCTCCACTTGCATTCAAGATAGCGCGGAAAACGAAGGTAAGCCTTAGTTCATGCTTGGACGTAAGACTGTCCGTCCGAGGCTGATTAATGTTCCAAACACCTAGGAACTTCGTCTTCAACTTGACCGCATTGACAATGGCGAGTTGACAGAGGAGCACGATGTCAATGATGAGGACGATTAGATGGCTACGGTTTCTTGTTCATTTTCTTCGCCAATGTTTGCTTTTAGCTTTTCTTGAATTGTCGTGATGTGGCAAGCTTCGACCGCGAGTAGTTGATTGCTAACATTTTCTCGGCCGCATCAATCGGAAGCGTCAAAAGATCTCTTTGCTTGGGTGGAGGTAGCCATACAAGCTTCGAGGTTCTCGGGGTTTCAGCATTTGATTTGGCTTATTTGCAAATGTGCTAGGCGATCCTCTGAGGTTGGCAGATGTAGACGATTGCCAGATGGCATTGCAGGGCAAAGCAAGCAATCACGGTAGCTACCACGGGGCAGCAGTGAGTGAAGTAACTAGCTACTGGATAGATACCTAGGTAGTGATGGAATGATCAACCAATTAATATTAAATCGGTTGCGTTGTATCAAATTCGCTATCTGCAGGACCTAGTTTGGCGTATGTGCCCGGATCAAACCCGAGAATTACGGGCCTACTACTTCCTCACCCGGGCAACAAATGCTAGAACACCTGCGAATATATCAGAACGCCCTCCAGGGTCCATGCGTATATATATGGTCACTAAGTATTTATTTAGACAATCACTATAGAAGGTCGGTGTATGTAAAGTAAGCGTACTGACAACCTCAAGGGTGTGATTGGTCAAGGCGAAGGATGCATTCCTTATCTTACGACTTTCCAACTCTGGGCACAATAACCAGGTACCAAAATGCTTTTGGGACCGAGGGGAACCTTGAAGCCACGCGGCCGCCCGGACGGATACTTATCTCACTGTCGGTCATTTTGGTCACGACGCTTAATTGATGGCAGGATCGGTCCAAACCAAAGTGGGTATTTGCCCCGCTATGCGAGGTGACGAATGCTGGGACCGAGGACACTTCAAGTTGTAATTTAGCACACCGGAGACCTCCTGGAGCCTATACACACTGGGAAATGACGAATTGATGATTGTAACGGAAGACTTGGTGGCGCAGGATTATCTGAAAATCGTACTTCGTATCAGGGGTATTATTTGTACAGAGGCGGGCGGGCGCCCCACCAAAGTTTTGCCGGCCTCTGTACAATTAATACCTCTGATACGAAGTACCAAACAGATCGAGCTGAACGTACGTGCTGGCGATCCATGTGAAAAAGGAGGGGCAGCCCGATAAGCCCAGCAGAAGGGCCGCCCGTGGCTTGACACGTTCGACCTACTGAGGACCTCCCCGTCGCTATCACAGACTATAATAAAGTTTATAGAGATCGGTGTATCCTTCGTATGCTCAAAGAATTTGCATTGTACTAGGCCATTACTTCATTATGCGGGCGACCCTCAGAAGGTAGAAGAGGTCTGATGTTGACAAATGTTCCATAACTTTAGTCACATTACGCAGCCGTGACTTTTTGCACACAACCCTCGGTACATCTGCGTCTCCGGCAGTATCAGCTTGCTGCAGGTACCTCCATAGAAGTCTGCCCAATACCCTGGTGTCGGTACTTGGGTCGGTGCGTTCGGTGCCATCCACGTTTGTGCCAGGGCTAAGGCTCTGATCTGCTTTTCTTAGTCGGCTATCAGACCTTTCTGCTACCGGTCGGTATCTTAGCCGCAACTGGACCCCTGCGATACCGCAAGAGACTTTTCTTATCAGTTTGGAGTGAAATTCTTGCGCAGCCTATCGGCCGCTTGCTTCTGCCCCGAAGGTCTTGTGAGCATGGATCAAGCTACTTCAAAGTAGGTAAAAGCCTCCCATGACCCCCACCCGAGAAAAAGTTGTCGCACTTGTTTCTTGGGATTCGGATTGACCCCTTCGTCCTCCTCTCTTCCCACCTCGTCTGCAACGTCCATCAGTCCAAGGCTGTGCTGGACGGCAACTGCGACTACCTAGCAGCGGCGGCTTCTAACGATAACTACCTAGGTACTGCTGTCGCAACCGGCGCGCGACGCCATGGGCCGATTGGACGGGGACGATGTCGAAAAGCACCCCTCCGTTGCCGGGGTGGGAAACCTCCCATGGGAAAAAAGGCCTTCATATGTCGATTCTGATGGGGCCGTACCTGGTGAAAGCTTCGATTACGGGAGCTCTATCATCGCAAGGGCCCACCACTTCGCCGGGAAACTGAGGATCGAGCAAAGAGGAATAGAAAGGGTGCCAGAATATGAGAGGCACGATGATTCGATGTTGAATGTTGGCAGCATGGTACAACACCATCAGAAGAGCATTACAGCCTGAATACAAATGGGCACTATTGATTCTTTCTTCCGCAGTGGCTCGCTGCCAACATGGTTATCAGTTCCTTTGCCCTTGGCGTACTAGGGAACTCCATATTCTACCTTGGCTTTGTCGACTCGATCCTTGTTATCCTGTTCTTCAACCTCCTCGGCATACTGCCTGTATGCTTTTTCTCTACCTTCGGGCCACTGTTCGGCCTTCGCCAGATGGTCCTCTCGAGGTTTTGGTTTGGCTGGTGGGGAGTAAAGCTCAGTAAGGGACCACTTCTTTTCGAGCAGAGCTGGTTTTTGAAGCTAACGTCTCTAACGTCGCTGTCTTTAATATACTCGCATGCGTCGGTTGGTCTTCAGTAAATGTTATTGTTGGCGCTCAGCTCATCCACGCTGTCAACTCCTCCGTTCCAGGCTGGGCTGGCATCCTCATCATAGCCTTCTGCACTTTCTTTGTCACTCTCTTTGGCTACAAGATTGTTCACGCGTTCGAATTCTGGTCCTGGATCCCCGCCTTCATCGTCTTCATGATCGTACTCGGCACGTTTGCGCATAGCGGAGACTTTGTAAACATACCCATGGGCACAGGAACAAGTGAGATCGGAAGTGTGCTCAGCTTTGGAGCCGTGATTTTTGGGTTCGCAACTGGTTGGACAAGGAAAATATGACTATCCTACCCAACAAAAATCTTGACTGACTTCGCTCCAGCTATGCTGCCGACTATACCGTCTATCAACCCTCAACCCAATCCCGAAAGAAGGTTTTCTTCTGGACATGGCTTGGCCTCATACTGCCCCTCCTCTTCACGGAGATGCTAGGCGCTGCCGTTTTTACCGCGACATCGCTCAACGACGGCGACAACATATACAAAGCAGGCTATGATGCCTCCGGCAGCGGAGGCCTCTTGGGAGCCGTTCTGTTTCCTCCTGGCGGGGGACGCCTGGGCACCTTTGGCAAATTCTGCGTCGTTATCCTGGCACTCTCCATCATTGCGAATAACTGTCCCAACATCTACTCGGTTTCACTCACGGTTCAAGTCCTGGGACGCTGGACACAAATGATTCCACGCTTCATTTGGACGTTTATAGCAACAGGCGTCTACATCGCCATCGCCATACCCGGTTACAGCCATTTCCAAATCGTCCTAGAGGACTTTCTTAATTTTATTGGCTATTGGTTGGCAATATATGAAGGCATTGCACTCACCGAGCATTTCATCTTCAAGCGTGGCGTCAAGGGCTATAATCCTGAACTGTACGATCAGCCCTCCCAACTTCCGCCGGGCATTGCTGCAGTGGTAGCCTTCTGTGTTGGTGTTGTCGGGATGGTAATGGGAATGAGTCAAGTATGGTTTGTTGGACCCATTGCCAAACATTGTGGTGCTCCTGAGTATGGTGGTGATATTGGATTTGAGCTCGGCTTTTCGTTCGCAGCAGTCAGCTATCTCTTGTTCAGGTGGATCGAATTGAAGGCTTTTCACCGGTAGCAAGATGACAGCGCATAGGAATCGTTAGTAGACCTTGCGATATATTATCACGCCGGCTAAATGTACGTGCAGAGATGATTATTTAGATATTAAAGTTCATGCAGAGCAGAAGTACTGGAAGCTCGGATGTTTGACAAATGGTATTCCTCGAAAGAGGTGCAAGGTGTGCTGATGGAGTCGGCCGCTAAGCGACTGATAAGAACATAAGTACCTACGAAGTAGCTATCATAGTATTAAAGGCAAGGTGACAAAGTCCTAGGTCACTTCGTCTAATGAGACCTGCCCTTGACAGTGTGGAGGTCCCCTGACAAGCAGATACAGTCTATCGAAGCTAGCAGAGCTAAAGCGTTAGGACGCGGTTGAAGTACCACATGCAACTAGCTTTTATGATACGGGCGATCTCCCGAGCAGTTTATCGAAGTTTCGGCTCCTAGTAGAAGTTCTCCATTATCACGACTTGTGACACGTTGCCATCCTGCCAAGACATTATATCATGTCAACTCCAACACATCGACATTCCTGTTAACGCGTACCACCTTCCTTAACATGCACCTTCAACAACGCTACACAGAGAATGCGCAGTGCTCTTATTCTGATCACAATTTAAGGCTGGGAAACCCTGCTCTTTAGTATCTTGCCTTCCTGAACAGTACCAGTTTCCCTCTGCTAGCGAACGCCGCACCCATGCATTAAGAGAACTCCGGGTCTGTTGTGGTGTGATGCCCGGCACTGTACAGCACCGGGTAAAATAAATCATTCCGGGTACGAGACAGCTGCTTTACTCCCTGCTCCTTGTCTTTAACTTCCGTAGAGTCCGTGATAAAACTGGGATATGTACGGCAGTGGCCATTGTCAACCGCAAACTTGTACACAATGCCCAAAGCTCCGCGATAAACATAAGACCTTCGTTCTGTAGGATGTCCAACTCTCCGACCACACTCTGTTCCCTTCCATGTAAGGTTATAACAGCACGTTGAACCTTGAATTTAGGCGGCTCCTCTGCTCTCTTCAACGTGTGAGTGTCCAGCTCTAATATTGAGTAGCTGTGTCTTCATGCACTAGCACTTCTTTGTGTTCACTCCGGTTCCGTAGACAATCTTGAAGCGTCGACTAGGGCACAAAGCATCAGGAAAAGCACTATGAGGTTGGCGACTTGGAGATATCCACAGTGCTCAAAAGCAATGTCTGGAGACTGATTCGAGGACAAATTTGGAGAAGTCCTGTCATGTAGTCAATATTGTAGCATAATGGCTATTTACATATGGTTTACGTTTACGGTGACTATCTGCTAGTGCAACTTTGCTTGTAAGGAAACCCTCCAACATGGAAGTTGTCGAACATGACAGCGAATGTGGGACTTCTGTTAATTGAAAAAGGCCTGCGACAGCGACGACAAAGGAATGAGAGATGCCTTTTGAAATCAGAAGGTGCTCTGCCTAAAGGTCCACCCTCTCACGGACAAGCTCCAAGTAAAGGGGGACAATAGTACTTAGATGCTGGGGGGTGATATTTTTGTAAGGCGGGCGGACGCTCCACCATTATTTTGCCGACCTTAGAGCAAACAACCCCCGGCATCGAAGTATCTTAATCAGCTGCTTTTCGTGGCCGTGGAATAAGTACTGGGGCGAGCGCCCGTGGGTTATTCAACGTATTCATCCTGAAGCGCTGCTTCTTACCTGTGGCCTCTTCACCGTCGCGGCGCCATTCTATAGCTCGGGAGGCCCTCAGAGTTCGAACCAACCAAAGTTTGCCGTTACGCTTTCACATCATCATAAGGCGGTACGGGTCTGACTTTTATGAAGTGGAGTCCTTCGGCATTGTACCCGAGGTGCTCGGCATCGACCCATCGGATTAGATACTCAGGATGATTGAGCCGCACAATCGTCCTAGAAGCATCCCCTCCAAGAACGCGCTCCGCTTCATCTCTGGCGTAAACGCCCCAGGCGATAATTAGTTCTGCAGCGCAGTTTGGGAGCCATAGGTCTAGAAAGTCTTTGCAGGCGGGTAGGAGGCCGGACGAGTTGTGGATTTCTTGTGGGCTTCTTCGGACCCAATGGTCGTTAGCGTCATCCCTTTGAGACCGATTGTTGTCATGCCTTTTGCCCTGAGTGTTGATCCCGTTTAATTCTTCGCGTACTGGGAGCGCATCGAGGACGCAATGCTGGGTAATCTCCGGGAGAGATTTGGACGCATAACAAAGTGAACAGGTCTTATATTCAGTGTATCTCAGAACGGTAGCTGTCCAGATGAAGGTGGCCAATGAAATAAATGAAGGACGCGAGCTGACAACGAGCCGGTTGGACGGTGAACAGTTAGTAGTGGAGAAGGGCTGATTGCAGCAACATTAGTGAGGAAACAATGAAATAGAGATCTTTCTAAACATTCCGAGTCATTTGGATAGAAATATGACAAGCAATTGAGCCAGTGATCTTGATTAAGTGGCGAGGTGATTTTGGCGCGAGTGACGTGGTTTGCGGAAACAGGTGTCGTAGGTCGCTGCTTTTCTGTAGCCTCCGGTCAGAAGACCGGAGAGGTGGGTGCACCCAGATGAGCTCAGTCGACGGCGACGTGTCAAGATGTGGAGAGGAGTCGTAAGGTGGTGTGGGGAGGAGAAGGATGATGTTGGCATGTGTTCGAGTTGAAGAAATTGTTTGCACGCTAACGTGAGAGCGGCCCGTACGCGATGCCGCTCTCACGTGTGCACGTGATTCTCCGGTAGGGGGCATAGTGGTCCTCGTCGCGTGCTAACCACAAATGCTCAGTGCGTGGAGCTCCATCTTGGTTGGACTGCTGATCTATTGTGTCGCAACAGTCAGTTGCGAAACTATGCAGGTTGCGCATGCATCGGTGTCACTGATATCGTACCGCCAAAATAGACGGAATCTTCGTTCAAGAAAGACGACATCGCACCAAGGGAATTCGGCACCAAGGGATTCTGCACTAAGGTTCAAGTTCAGAACAAAGAGACAACTGGTTAGCAGCCACTCCCAGCCAACCGACAAGTACAAATGGATGACAGGCAGTGGATCGTACCTCACAGCTAGTGGGCACGACAATGTAACTCCAGTATGCGGTCGCTACCTGAGCTTCGTTGGATAATTGAACCAATTTATGAGATAGGTCACATTCACATGGACCACCGTGCCGCCACAAGGCTGGTTTAGGCCAGGTCAATAACCCAATGACTCGAAAGGACGCTCTAACGGAACGCCCTTACCCGCAATATCAGGTCATAGCGGTTTCTTGTGAATGTTCGGTGACTGAGCCAGTTGCTCCCGCAGTTTTCCTCTGCGATGGACGAGTCTAGTCGCTAAACCGCCGTTGCTCGGATAAGCCCCCGTAAGTACAGCTTCAGCAAAACCACCTTCACCTCCAGAGCAAAGACCGTCTATGACCCTTTCACTAACCGTCTGAAGCGGTTGGGGTTTCGCGATGGTCGCATTTGGGGCAGCGATCATCAGCGCTAGTCACATGGCCGAGAAGCTCAAACGGATGTAAAGAATTCTTTATTGCTCGGTCTGAATCTATCTCGAGACTTGCAGACCTCATGTGTGATGGAGGAATTGGCATGTTCAAGTTCACGTCTTCATCATGAACTCACATTGAGGTAGTCTGTTATCCTTACCAAGTCGGGAATCACTAACGGTGGATGGTAAAATCAAGTCGTGGAGTGCCAAAAGTCACGATTGAACCCAGTGACAGCCGAGTTTTGAACACCTATCGCCAAGCTCGAGGGCTTTATAAAGACCGCACCGCCTTCGGCAGATATCCGTAGCAATCTGTACAAATCCAAACCACTGTTGTGAACAAGTCGTAGACCGAGCTGGAAAGCTTACAAACGCGTAGGCACGGTACGCTTAGATGGCGAGTAACTATGAAGAAAAGAGTTCATCGAGCATCGGTGAATTGAACTATGACTCTCAGCGGGCAAAAGACGCTGGCCAGTGAACTATGGATTTACCAGCGGTGCTGGCCCGACGGTTTGTGAGAACTCAACGCTGGCGACGGCTACTTCCAAGATGATGAGAACAGCGCCACAGTCATCTCTTTATCGTTAGAGTGTTTGGCGGAACTACCAGACCATCGCTACTTATTTCTGAGAAATGAAGCAGAACAGAAGCGTCGAACAGGAAACCCTCAGCGAATAAATTGTAGATAGGGGAATAAAAACACATTTGCTCTACCCATCAGTGATTACATTGAGACTCTTCCATGAACTGTCTCAAGTGGCCTCAATGCTCCAGAATCAGATCGCTGTCCGGATTGATTACCCTTTATTGCTCGGAAGCACAAAGATACCGTCAACCGTTATCCCGTCACCGAGGGCATTGGCATCGCTGAAGGAAGCGAATACTGGGAATTAGGATTTGGGATTCGAAAACAAGGTCCCTTCACGAGGGCATCCGGCGTTAAGCCACTGTCAACCGTTAGGCCAAAGGCGTCGCCATCAGAGGTCGATGGAATCTCGCGTCTCAGCGACCAGATGTATCTGCCTGACACGACGAATTCACTGGCCGCAGCCCTTTGTAAATCCTCAGCCCCAAGCGAAGAAGTTTAGATTCTCCAAAGTCTCTGAAGAATCCGGGATAGAGCGATGTAAACTTGCCTCCAGAAACACCAAGGACCCCCCCGCCAAGAAAAGGGTTGGTGTCAACCGCTAACTGAAAAAGCTATCGTTCTCGCCCCTAAATTTAAGGCCGGTGGAAGCCAAACTTTCAGAAACTGGATTAGGCAACTAATGAGGCGCTTCGTCTGAAGGCAATGAAAGCCTAGAACCATCCGGGCTAACCTTGATCATCATCGACTCTATGCATCAGGTTGTCCTGCGTTGAGTGAGAGCGACGTCGATGCTATTTGTATACTTCTACGTGTACATCTATGATTGGAGACTTGGAATTATATTCAAAACATAACCCTACCCTTTTCACTTCTGTCAAACCAGTCAACTTCAAATCCTCAAATAATGTTACCTGTGAGTTGCGGTCCGTGCTGGAAACAGTACAGTTCGACACCTTATGCTGCTGCAAATCTCCATTGCTTCGGAGTCCGTGGACGAGCCGGACATATACAACGCAGTTGGCAGTTCTGTTCGAGCCTCGCCTTACCATACCGCCATTTCGCGAGATCTGAATTCTTGTGTTTACTGGTTGCGGACTTCAGAAACAAGTTGTAGTTATCAGAACGTGCTGAGCGTAAGCCATAAAAGTCAGGTGATAATGTGAAATCCCTGATTTACATTGTGACCTTTACGATAATTCAGTCGTCCAAACTTTGGCTGATGAGATGTCCGAGCTACTGCTCACCTGTGTTTCACTCAACCAGATGTGGTTATTGAAGGCAACATGGTAGAAACCAACCGAATCCGTCAGCGTTGCGCGCTTAGGGTACAAGTATACCACCATTGGAGCTGACGTCTAAGTCTTCATGAGTTAGGGTAGCCAGAGCCAAGCGGAGACGACAGACATCGCTCAGCACTCGATGCATAATACTAGGTAGAGACGAAAGTCCGGCCGGGTTGATAAAGCAATCTGCGAGGGAAGCCGCTGAACATGAACAAGAAGCTTTTTCTGGAGGGACTGGCATATCATTCGGTGCTCCGAACAGTGAAACCTAGATCCATAGAGCGATATAGTCCGGAACGTCGCCCGGGCGGCCAAGTAGCCACTCCGAATGTTTGATACGACTGTTGGAGCGTTGCACGGCAGCAGTAAGGTCTATTGGATTATACAAGACGAGAGGTTGCCCGGGTATATTTACATAGCACAGCTTCAAATGAAGCGTGGTCAACGATTTGAGCTTCGGATAGCAGACCTGGTTTAGAGCATGATGTAATACGGGAGGCCCCAAGCGCGTTCTGTAGCTCGATGGTCGAAAGACTGGGCCCTTCCATAAATGTACGCAGTCAAACGTGGCTTGTTTGAATTGCAGAACAGCGACAGTCGTTGGAGGTGGGTTGAGAACTTGAGCTTGGAGGGTTAAATTACTGTATGGATGCTTGATCGGAAGTCTGGTAGGAATGACGAAGCTACGTGCAACAAGCTGATTCTCAGAATTTGAACCATAATAGTACCATCCTTGAGCATTCTTCTCAAACCTTGTATTCACTGCAATCTGAACACTACCAAACCGCCAGCCATAGGCAGACGCTAGTTGGATGATGGAGTCACTCGGTATCTGAATTTGCAGATTGAATTAGGAGCAGAAACAGGAAAGTCCTTCTTCATCGTCCCTCTCCAACCTCAACATCGCCGCCACGACCTGCGTGGGGTTGTTTTCCGTCCAGGTAATAACGAAATTTCCCTTTTGCTCTTGAGAACACCACAGGTGAGGATACATGCAGTAGTGGAAGCTGCTCCTTCTGTTGACCATCGTGGCCTTTCCAATCTTGAACAGCTCATAAGGCCCTTCAACTGCCCTCGCTACGCCTATCCAGATGCATGACGCCATCCAATGGTCCACCCCAATGAATACAAATGGCGCAGAAGGTTTTATGATGGAAGAGACAAAAATGGAGCCTTGCGCCATTCCCGCAAGGATTGGATTGAGGTGCTCGATGACCGGGTGACTACGCTGCCAACCCGAGATTGTCCAGTATTCGTAGTTCTTTCGCTCAAGGAGGGCGCTTTTGTCGTTCGTTTGCACTGCAACTCGAGCAAGGTGAACCTTCTTCTGGTAGCCGCCGAAAAGGAAGACGTAGCCGCCGTGAACAAGAATGGACATGGAGCCCCAGCGAGGCTCGTTGGGCTGTGAAGAGTTAACTCGAGCATCTGGTGGGATACTAAAAGGGGCTGGTCTACCCCAAAGATGGTGTCATTCCCCGTCCGGGTCGCTCGAACTTCTCCAGCATCGCTCAACATGACTTTGCAAATGCCTACGCCGTACCCAATTTCTTCCAGGGCTCCATTCTAAGCCAGCGTCAGTCAGGCCCGCTAGCAAGCTTGAGAGAGTCGATAATGGGGTAAATTGCAGGCCCGTGCGCGGTTCTTCAGAGGTGGTGCAAACGGCTTGCTCCAGAGCAATATGAGGCTTACATACAATGCCAACTTTATCATAGAAGATGTAACCGGTCGCCGAGCCATCAGAGTCTTCAACAATTCCGGAGTAGCTCCACAGGGCAATTCGTCGATTCTCTGCTCGGTGCTCCTCGTTGAACCTCATCTCCCCTGCGGTGAAGGGAATGAACTCTGGAACAAAGCCTAGCTCGGTGATCCGCTGGTAGCGGCATGCTGTTGGACGAGTCCGATCCGGTACTTCGGCGATGGTGTTGCATGAAAGACCCACGAACTCTCCCTTGGCGTTGTGGCAGAACGTGTCACCAAAGATGTAATAGACTTTGTTTCCGAAGCTGACTGAGCGACCGATATCTCTTGGGTAGTTGCGGCCGTTGACTATTTTGACATTAAAATGCGTTGTGAACTTGACTGGTGACTGCTAGGGAGCGAACCGTCACAGACATAACCAAGGACGTCGAGCTTGTGGAGCGTAGGAGGCCAAGCCAGGTTATTCCGCCTTTTGCGCACAGCAGTTTCGCTTGTGGCCATTGCAAGGGGTGTCACCTCAGCGCGGCGTCGTTGGGTGAAGCGTCCCACACGGGCGAAGCGTCATGATTGTGTTTGTTGCCTGCGGGGTGCCCCAGTGATTCATTGATGAAGGGTGAAGTAGGGCTTCAACAGGGAAGGCACGAAGTGATTGTGGGTGGTTTGACTTATGTAACGCGGTGACATGGCGAGCGCCAAACATCAAGAGCCTCGCACGACTACTTCGATAAGTAGGACAAGGCGTGCTTTGGACTTTGCACAAGTAGCACATGCAAGCAATTGAATGCCACGAAGCGTCTGTAGCCGTTGGCTTTGCCGCTGCCATCCGAGATGGTGTTGAAGCTGCGGGATAGGTAAGGTCTTGGCCAACACTTACCCAGGTAGCAATCTACCAACGCTCTTACACAGATACAGTCCGCTTAGGGAATCCTAGGAGATAGCATCTAAGATAGGTACAGTAGGCAAGCATCCCGGGGGGTTACAGTCTACAGGACGCGATTGGGAACGTCCCATTTTGGAGATGTTGTGCTGCTGTTCACGGTCTACTGGAAAGCTTTGACGTTTGTGTTACACTCCGAGTAGTTTCTCACGATAGTGCTAGGAAGCCAGGCATATACTTCTACCTAGTAAGAGGCTCACTTTGCACACGCTTCGAGAGGGTCGTTGGTTTGGCTTTTCGCACTTTCTCGAACTGTCGGGTGAGGCGGGCATCAGAGTCCAGCGCGCTTACACAAGCGGCATTTGTCAGCAGCACAGCACGGTAATATAACAGCTTGAACACCAAGCCTGGGCGGGATTCGCGATTCGCTCCACTAAGTTACTTCACATAGTGCTTTTATAAAAGCCCAACTGCAAGCTCAAGTGGTCTCCGTCGCGAAACTTGCGTAACTTGCTGTGCTTATTGCCCTTGTAGACGTTGAGATCAGCCATCATCTTTCGGCTGCTGAACATCTCCTCATTTATATTCTCAATACATCATGGCGAATTATCTCGCCTCCATCTTCGGAACAGAGCAAGACAAAGTACGTTATATATTCCCGCTCCTCACTGTTGCCTCACTGACACGGCTCTCTATAGGTCAACTGCTCGTTCTACTACAAGATTGGCGCGTGCCGCCACGGTGATCGCTGTTCGCGGAAACATGTCAAGCCTTCATACTCTCAGACCGTCCTCCTTCCGAACCTCTATCAGAACCCAGCGTATGACCCTAAGAACAAGATGAACGCTAGTCAGCTGCAGAACCACTTTGATGCCTTCTATGAGGATGTTTGGTGCGAGATGTGCAAGTACGGCGAACTTGAAGAGCTTGTCGTTTGCGACAATAACAATGACCGTGAGTAGATGACCCGGGATATGTCTGACCCCGCAGCGTGAGCTGACGAGTGTCGCCCCAGATCTTATTGGAAACGTATACGCCCGGTTCAAGTACGAAGACTCTGCACAGAGAGCGTGCGACGCACTGAATTCGAGATGGTATGCCGCGCGACCAATATACTGCGAACTGTCACCCGTCACCGATTTCCGAGAGGCCTGCTGTCGACTAAATAGTGGGGAGGGATGCGTGAGAGGAGGATTCTGCAACTTTATACATCGGAAAGAACCCAGCCCTGAGCTGGACAAGGAGTTGGAGCTTTCAACGAAGAAGTGGTTGAAGCTGCGGGGCAGAGATCAACGCAGCGAGAGTAGAAGTCCGACTCCGGAGGCCACAAGGAAACGATAGCGCGCAGGCTCGTTGGTGACCTGTAGAAATCAAGCTTGGGAAGGCTAGAAGATACCCCACACCCATGAGGAGGCGAGCGGCAACGCCCACAACGTACTGAAGTAGCTACTTTGGAGGCTAACGGTGCTCAATAAGCCAGCGGAAGCACACCGCCAGGTTGCGTCTACGCGCCGCCAAAGTTAAGGTTGGATGTCCGCATTCTCTATGCGCAGTTACACTACCAATTTACTGTGTGCAACACCGCTCAGCTCTCAACTTCCGTGTGTTATGGGTATCACGATGTAAGTTCGATTGGCCTAGCGCACTATTCTCCCGCTCTAGATGGTGGAACGAAGGCAATATGGACAGACTGTATCTACCCAAAGTAACTTCCTGTACGGAAATAATTGTAAGAGGCCCTCACGCACCTCCAGGGCATGCTTGCAATATCTCCAGAGAATGGTTGTAGGTCACTCTAGGCTGGCAGATTCTGTAGTTCTTGAGGGCCAATATCCAAATTCAGTCTAGCTTAGTTATACATTTACTTCCCAAACGAACTTATATGAACCATCTCGAAATGCTCAGGAGAGCCTTCCACATTTAAGCCATGAGGATCTTTCATAAGCCTAGTTCATGTTAAACGCAAAGCCTCTATGTCTGGCTGTCAGGCAAGGTGATTAGAACACCGAGGACGACCATCAATCGCTCGGGAGGTCGCCCGTATAATACTCGCTTTTCTATTAGAAAATTGTGACCATATCTTAATGCTTTAGCTCTGTTAGCTTTAGAGAGGTCTCATATCTGTTTCAGGAGGCCTTCAGCGTGTCTTCAACGGAAACCTTAAGAGACAGGGTGTCTCATGACTTATGTCACCTTGCCTTGCCGTCAGAAGTAGATGACCGCATTGTGCACTTGGTCGTCTAGCCACAGTTACCCTCAAGGTGGATAGTTTCACGGACACCCTAGGAACACGAGCGCGGAGAGAGATCGGTGCAGCAGTGTCGAAGCCTGTCTGAGACGAAGTGTTAGCTCCCGACGAGAAGTCGAACAGCGGAGCGCTATTTCCAAGGCCTATCGCCGTGGCCATTTCAAATTATATGCGATGTTTGGGACAATTGGCTCGACATATAGCCGGTTCTCCCAAGCTTCGCAGAGAACGCCAGTGCTTTCGATGACGGTCGCTCCTTTTTCACAAGTCGTATCGCCAGAACAAATGTTCAAGCTGCAGTGCTTTTTCTGTGTCCTTGGCGACTTGAATCTTACAGCTAAGTATCTCTTTCTCGCACGTTGTAATCACAGCGTAAGTATAGGACTCTGCTAGAGTAGGAGGAGCACTAGAAGCAATCGCTACTTTCGTAAGGTAATGTCCACGGGTAGTGTGGGAGACGTACCTACCTTAGCAAGCCCGCAGCGTCGCTCCAAGCGAGAGCCCCGCCAGGGCAGAAGGCTGCAACAGCAATGCAGGTGCTTGGCGGATGTCAATCGTCATACTGTACCTCTCCGCTGCCAAAACTGTGCAGACCCCCTGTGCAGACCGACTTTGACGGTATCCATTACCCACAGGTACATCCCGCAATTCTACCAACACCAACTCTTTCTCATTTCCTCCGGCCCAGAGCTCCATAGACGACCATGAAAAGCCCTTGAGCCCGGCCGAATTTCGAATTGTTACCGCCACAACCAACAAAAGGCTGCTGGCAAGCCGCAAACGGGCAAGATGGTGTTCGGCCACAGTCACAGGCGCGATTCGAGAGCCAGTACGTCCACCTCTCGCTCACGGTGTGGGTGGGCGGAACACAGCATAGAGGCGCGGATGGGGGAAAGCAGTGAAATGGTCCCTGGGGCTAACACTTGGGTTTCATGCTGGCAGGCACGAAGTCCTCGACCGACGACACCCGGCCAGACACAGCTACGGCAGACGATGAAACCATCGTTGATGCAGAACAGGGCAGCAGTAAGTCTTGACTCTCGTCTCGCATCGCAATCCAGCGCTAACGCTCAAAATCAGTGCTCTCCCACATCATATCCCAGCTGCGGCCTGGAGCAGATCTTAGCAGAGTTACCCTGCCTACCTTTATCCTCGAACCTAGATCGATGTTGGAGAGGATCACGAAGTGAGCAGCCTTACCGGGAACACTTGTCAGTTTCGAGACCCGTCATCGTTAACCACGGATGGTTCAGTTTCATGGCACACCCAGAAACACTTCTGCCTATGCCCGAGATCGAGGACCCCGTAGAGAGGTTTGTGGCCGTCGTTAAATTCTACCTCAGTGGATGGCATATTAAACCCCCGTAAGTCATGACTGCTCCTTGCTCAGGTTAGCTTGTGGACTAACCATACCAGTGGTGTCAAGAAGCCCTTGAATCCCATTCTCGGAGAGATCTTCACAGGGTATTGGGACTATCCTGATGGCACCCGAGGCTACTACATCGCGGAACAGACGTCCCATCATCCTCCAAAGTCCAGCTATTTCTTCATGGCCCCGGAACATCATATTCGGATCGATGGGACGTTGAAGCCTAGAAGCAAATTCTTGGGCAACTCAGCGGCGAGCCTCATGGAAGGCATAGTTATCATGAGGTTTCTCCACCGGGGAGAGCGTTAGTGCGTTGTCCGCTCCGCGCTGTAGCTTGCCTAAAAGCAATCTTGTGTACTAAACTAACTGCAAACAGCTTCGTCACGCAGCCGAACATGTACGCTCGCGGCATTCTCTTCGGAAAGATGAAGTACGAGCTCGGTGACCACTGCTACGTTAGGTGTCCTGAGACGGGCCTCGCTGCTGATATCGAATTCAAGACAAAAGGCTGGATGAGCGGAACATACGACGCGATTGGAGGAACCATCAAGGACAGGACAGAGAAGACTCTCTATGAGCTTTCAGGTCTGTGGACCAAAGAGATGTATATCAAAGACGTTTCGGTAAGTTCGGGCTTTACGCATCAGGCATGCGGCCTGCGAAGTGACGCTAGGAGCCAGTGCAGGCCGGAGGCTAACAATGACCCAGACTGGCAAGAAGTCTTTACTGTTCGATGCTACCAGCGCGAGACATACTCCACCGCAAACGAGACCTCTTGCCGAACAAGAGCCAATCGAGTCGCAGAAGTTATGGGGCAAAGTCACCGCAGCGCTCAGAGTGAGGGACCATAATGTGGCCACGGATGAGAAGACAAAAATCGAGGAAGAACAACGGCAAGCGGCCGCAAAGAGGGCGGAGGAAGGACGTGAGTGGTCGCCGAGGCTCTTCAGACCAGCTCCCAAGGGCGATGAGGAGAGCCTGGACTGGATCATTAATGCGAAGATGTAAGTTTTTGAGGGCGAGTCCTAGCCCCTTTCTCAACCGGTCTCTGATTTATTCATGCAAGTGATGGCAAGACGCCGGAAGAGCAAACACAACAGATCCTCTCAATAGTGGCAATAGTTCCCGAGCAAAATATACAATCCAAAAGGCACTCCGAAGAGCCGGGAAGCAGACCACAGCGAAGCAGCAGTGTTCTCCAATCAGCAAGTCAGAGCGAAGGTCAAATAACAAGCAATTTCTCTGTTCCCGCAAGAGACCCTCCCGAACACCAGGAGCATGCCCAGAGACAAATGTCACAGACACACAACCCAAACCAAGGAGGCGGAACCACAGGAGCGCCTTTGATTGATTTCGGCCCAAAGGGTGACTCTGGTGTACAAACTTTACCTTCGCATTTTCAGCAACAGCAATCTTTAGCACCAAGGGAGGGAATTATCCCCACTGGGCCACCTACGAGGGTGAAGAGGCAGGACTCTACAACGAACGAGGTTGATGAGTTTGTCGATGCAGAGTCCTGAAGTGATGACGTGAAGAATCTGGTGTTACCGATGTAAAGCGGCACGGTGCATAGCGTGCACTACTCTCGGAGACCGACTATGGTTTCTTCCATCTATCGGCACGGGACGGGAACTGCGATGGAGATATTTTCTAGATATGTCATTGAGACTTCAATAGAGTTCATAAACAAGGCGGTCGCCGCACGTGCCAGCTGATGTACACGGTCGCTACACATTAGCAGCAGTCTATTGGTAAAGAGATTGTGTTTGGTAAGCACCATCCGTGGACCGTCCACGCTCCTATGCGAAGATAGATGATGTTCCTAATAGACGTGTGTTGCATTACATTTCTATAGTCTGCGCACTCGCTGGCAAGATTATTCAATATGTTTATGAAACCACCAAACCCATTGCCCAGGCTACTTGGCCTCTACGGACAGTGTCCATCTAATCTAAATACAATTGCTGTGAAGCGTAGGGATCTTTGCTCTTTGTCTGAAAGGCATTGGAAAGACTGTCGTTTTCAGGGAAATAGATCAAATTCAGAAAACATTGGGTTACGGCACAGTCATACAATTGTCATCGTGAAATCTCCACAACCCCGACTCTTCTTGCTCCTTCCTCCCGCATGCTACTCATCGCTGAAGTTGTCGGAGTCCGCATGCCGCTTGGTATTGAGGTAGAGACGGGTGCGGGTGTTGCACTCCTACTCGGCGCCGCACTCCGATTGTGACTCATGTGCGCCCTAACCAGGTGGCCTGCCGCCAGTGCACTGCAGAGGCTCAGCTCGCCAGCGAGCACCCCGGCAGCAATGATCCGCGCGAGCTGACGCGCATTGTCTCCGGCGTTCGTGGGGTGGGCTCCCCGGACGCCGAGCAGGTCGAGCATGGCCGCTTGCGGCTCCAGGATTGTCCCGCCGCCTATGGTGCCGACTTCGATGCAGGGAAGGGAGACGGAGATTTGAAGGTTTCCATTCAAGCTATCAGAAGGGCACTGTCAGTCAAGGGCGCTCCGGGTCTTGAAGTGGATGGATCGCACCAGGCTGACTTACTTTTTCATCACAGTTATACAATTACTGCTTTCAACCACTTGCGCTGGGTCTTGGCCAGTGGCGATGAACATTGCAGTGACTATATTCGCGGCATGAGCGTTGAAGCCGCCAATGCTACCTGCCATGGCGCTTCCAATCAGGTTCTTTGCGGTGTTGAGCTCCACTAGCGCATCTATATCGCTCTTCAGCACGCTTTTAACGACATCACCAGGAATGATAGCCTCCGCAACGACGCTTTTCCCGCGACCATCTATCCAGTTAATCGCGGCCGGCTTCTTGTCCGTACAAAAGTTTCCAGACACCGAAATGATTGCCATGTCATCGAATCCGCACTCGGTGGCCATCACATTCAGGGCGTGCTCAACGCCCTTCGAAATCATATTCATGCCCATGGCGTCACCAGTCGTAGTCTTGAAGCGAATGTATAGGTACGTTCCGGCCATGGCAGTTTTCATACTTTGCAATCGTGCAAAGCGGCTAGTGGAGTTGAAGGCCGCTTTCATTATCTTCTGTCCATCTTCAGAATCAAGCCATACTTTTGCCGCACCTGCCCTAGCAAGCGTTTCGAAGGCTACACACGGGCCACGCGTCATTCCGTCACCAGTAAGCACCGTAAGAGCGCCTCCTCCAGCGTTGATGGCTTTGCACCCCCGGCTCGTGCTGGCTACAAGAACGCCTTCAGTTGTTGCCATGGGCAAGAAATAATTGCGGCCATCGATAATTAATGGGCCGGCGACCCCAACCGGCACAGGTAGGTACCCGATAACACTTTCGCAACAAGCGCCAAAAACACGATCATAATCATAACCTTCATATGGCAGTTTGGACTTCTCCAGGAGACCTGAGAAGTCGGCAGTGGCAGGGGTTCTTGACACGATCGCCCTTCTGATTTTTACAGCCCTGGTTTTGTCTCCAAGGGTCTTTTCAAGTGCATATCCCGGAATTTTGCCCTTCAGTGAAAGATGGACGAGCTCGTGGTCGTCCAGAAGCGGGGCACTTCTTTCCTTCACCATTGCCTCGCACTCAGCAGACGTTCTACGTCTTCGTTTTGTCTGCAATGGGCGAGTTTTCAACGTCAGCTCCTCTTCGGAGTCGTCCTGTTCGTCCACTTCCCTAGGGCCTGGAATGATAGCATTCCCATTTGCATGTCCATACATAGTGGACTCGTCCTCGGATTGCTCGTTACTACCGACTCCTGCATCTTTTATGCTCCAGCGCGCTGCGTTAAACAGATAGCCGTTCAAAACTACACTCATGGCGAGAGCCACTATGATCCATTTGCTTAGAACAGGGTCTTCTAGGCTTTTCAGCAGGCCTTCGACCATCCTACCACCCATACCTTCCATGAGTTGGTCTGCGTAGTCCGAATTGAAAAATGATCCAGGGATAGAGGAAACGGTGGGCTCGTGGTGCTCGAGATCGTATTTGATCGGTACGACGATCGTGACAGCTGTCGAGCAATTTTTGAGCTGTGCAGAGGCAAGAATCTTCTCTAAGCCACTTCCCGCAACCTTGAAGGGATCCATCGGCGGTTGGTTGACTACACTCGACAGTCCAGACATAGCGGATCGTGTGGTGGCTTTGGCGCCACTCCTGAAGGGAATTGTGCAGAGATTAAACACGTTGATCAAGACGAATCCAGAAACCATCAGCACCTTGAATTTGGGTATGCTGCTATCTCGCATCTTCCTGCCGAAGAGTGAACCGTCCTCTCCTTTTGAGTTGGCGCAAGTATCCGCGCTGAGCTTCGGCCACTCATCGCTCGAAGCAACCTTTTCAGCAACCGTGCGACTGACTCCATCCTCTTCCAGCGCTTTTCTCAGCGTGACATGACGTTTGATCCGGTTGATCTCCAGTTTGATAGTAAGTATGGCTGTGTAGAAAGTGAAGAGCAGGAGGCAATCGAAACACAAAATCCATGCCGCCAGGAAGCAGAAGGGGCGTAATCCACCCTGGACGCCAGATGCAGCCCCAGCAATGAGGATTGAGATCTCGATACAATAGTCACGAACAATGTCAGAACCCTTCTCTTTTACGGCGGTTTGGACGGCGTGGTGGATGACCAGAGGTGACGTCCTACCATTGGAAGCAGCATTCGAAGCGTGGCTCCGGCTAGAACGGCGTGACGCAAGCGACGCTTCGAGAACCGCCTTGGTGAGAGCAATCGGCTTTTCAAAACCAATAGTAACGACAAGAAAGGGCAGCCCTTCAGACAGCAACACCATGTTTAGGGGCACGCCAAGCTTCGTAGTAATAATGAGGCCGAAGAGGAAGGCAAATACCGATGAGAACAGCACTGATGTTGCCAGCCAGAAATTGGAGCCCATACGGCGCATTGACAGAAACAACGATACGAAGGTCAAGTGCATAGAGAGATAACCAAGAGCCATTATAATGATGTCAAGGGACTCTGCATTCTGCATAATGTGTTAGAAGGACAACGTTAGAACTACTAGGCGGCAGCGTACCTTGAGGAGATCGAGAAACGATGTCCACGCATGGTCTACCACTTTCCGCATACTGCGCTCTCCGTTGCCATCCTTAATAGCTTTCATAACCCAGAATGTTTCGTCTGGCTCGTCCGAGGTATCCTCGCTGTGCAGTTCAGACACGCTTAATCTTTCCACTGCCCCCAGAAACTGGTTTGCTTGGTCATAGGGGACAGAAAAGGCTAGTGTACTGTCATGGGATATGGACGACAGTAGGTTCGGTGATGGAGGCAGCGACTGAACGGAAGAGTTCGCTGGTACTGGAACTTGGTGTACCCTCGGCGCGATTTTTGAGGAGTCCCTCGACGAGGAATCGGGGAAGACGAATGTGAAAATGACAAGCTCCTGAGCGGCACAGTGTTAGGTTAATAATGGCCTCACAACGCATGTTGACTTGTACAAAAGGTCCACCGCTATTCATACCTCTTGTATGACCCTCCCACTGCCGCCATTGTCCAGTTGCCATTTCCATTGTGTCTCCGCATCTGTTCGCAGCCGTCTACTTCCCATTAAGAGGTCGTGGAGGTCAGCCCGACCAGTATGTTTCCCCACCGAGGCACTAGAATCGAACAAGCTCCCTTCCAAAATGCCAATGTAACTGGTACTCGCTAGTAGGGCGACGAAGACGACCGTGTGTACGGGATGGATGCAGGCATGTCGTGTGATGGACAGCAGGACAGGAGTTATCTGCCGACTGAACCAGCTGGACTTGTGGGAGGTCGCGGTTCCACCCGGGCCACGAAAGAGGTGGGAAAGCAATGAGGCCATAGTGCCTTCTATTTTATACCTGCGCGGGCGCGCAGATGAGTCCCTTCCCCAGCTTTTGCGGCAATACTTGTGTTTCTAGACCGACCGGTACAAAGCGATCAATCCGCCTTTACAGTCGCAGAGCCGAGCGACAAACTGTGGGAGAAGTGAAGGCAGGGAGGAAGGGAGCGGCGGAGAGGAGAGGGTGCGAGCTAAGGAGGCATCTGGGACTGTCACCCTGAGCGTGTTAGGTTGCGATTGCGGAAAATATTCGAGGTGAGGTTCAGCGAAGGCGAAGCGGTCAAGAGGCTGCTGGATGGCGACAAATGTCGAAGGCGAGGAAAGGTTCGATCATCAAGCAAGCAGCCAACGTACGTAGGAGTCTGGCGTGTTGGCAAGGTAGGTAGGTAGCCATTGATTCAGCGCAATATTTGAATACCTTAGGTAGGTACTGGAGCACGCTTGGAAGCGTTGTAGGCACAGGCAGTACTCGGGCGCCGGTGTGTTAACTGCCCTCCTATCCCGGAGCAGGAATAATGTCAATCTTTTCTCCCTGCTCAGTCGTTAAGGTTGAGCCGTTCCTGCGGCCGCGCACGTTACTTGTGTTCTTCGTTGACCAATCACGGCCCCGCATTGGTGCTTACCTACTACCTACCTAGGTGGGTACCTATCACGTAGGTACCTAGCACTTCTACTGGGTACCCAGTAAATATACTTACCTACCTAGGTACTGAAGTTGGTAAAATGTGGTCAAGCGATTACCCTATGTAGCTACTGTTTACCTAACTACCTTCGTCTTATTGTGCGTTCGACGTAGCGTGACTTCGTACCTATACCACTGTTACTTTTTACGTGATTCGACTGCCTCTATCGAAGCATCTCAGGCTGGGCTCCTTACCTGGCTAACCTACTTGGAGCGCCTTTGTCAGTGCTCTAACCGCACCATGGCTGAGCGTACGGCAGATTTCAGACCTGGCCTTGTCATTGTCGACCTCCAAGAGGACTTTTGCCCGCCGGTAAGGGCTCCCCATTTCCTACCCCCGCTTGATGTCATACTCAATCCCTAGCATCAGAATGGTAGCCTCGCGGTCGCCGGCGGCCGTCAGGTTGTACACTCTATAAATGAGCTGCTTGCCATGCCATTCGTGCTCAAGGTCGCCACGAAGGACTTTCACCCTCCCGACCACGTCTCCTTTGCTTCGAACCACCCGCCGCCGGACAACAAGCCCTTCGAGAGCATGATTACCATTGCCAACCCGCTCAATCCCAACGAACAACAACAGACGCGTTTGTGGCCGGATCACTGCATTCAGGGAACGTTTGGTGCACAGTTAATCCGCGAGTTAGACGTTGGAGCCGTCGATTGTATCATCGAGAAAGGCCGGGACAGCCGAGTTGAAATGTACTCGGCTTTTAAGGATCCATTCAGCAACCCTTCCATCTCACAAAGCGCGCTTGCACCTACGCTCAAGGCTGCAGGCGTGACCCACGTCTATATTGCTGGCCTTGCTTTTGATTACTGCGTGAGATTCACGGCAATTGATGCGACGAAGGAAGGGTTCTCCACATATGTGATTAAAGAAGGAACATTGCCCGTAGATGCAAGTTATACTGCAGATGATCTGCAGGAGCTGGGCATTGCCCTCATCAGCATGACAGGCGGAGAGATAGCGAAGGTCAAGGGCCTGTAGAAAAGAGCTGTCGTGTCCGTGACAGGTGGCCAATTGCCCTCCATCATTGCTTCTGGAGGAACATACCAGAGATCAAGACAGCAGGCTGCGCCTCTAAGATGCCTGCGTTCGGCAGAGAATAGGTGAGGTTGCTCAGCCAAAAGGAAGTCGCATAGGCCACCCAAGTGCATTTAGTGGCATCAAAACTTACCAATAGGATGCGCGAAGACGGTCCTGGAACCTTTACTCAACTAAACCACACCAGAGCAGAAATTACCAGGAGAATGGCTGCTTACTCTTCAAGATTCGATCATGGGCCCCTTCGCTACAAGCCCGGTTCAATCCGGAAGTCGGCCACGATGCTCCTACAGAATTGGAACGTGGTTTCCTTCTTATGCTACCTATACAACTTCTCGACCATATATCACAAGCCAATAGTGCACCTGGAGTGCAGGCCACGACCGTACAGTTCACCTTGCTGAAAAGATGAATGTCCAGTTTAGCTTTTTCGGGATGTCGTCGACGCCCCCGTCCTATTTGAGTATATAGTCCTCGCATTGGGGACGTCAAGTCGCCGCGAGCTGTCTTTACGGCGATGAACGATCATCAAATGCCTGGCACAGCGTGCACAATGAGCCGACTTGGAGCCGAGTTATCAAGACCTCTCTCGAAGCCGAGCCGCAAAATGAAGCTTACGAACTAACCTATTGTGGGCTTGTATCACAGCGATGCCACATACAGTAAAGTAGGCAAAACATGTTTAGCATTCGCATATCTGGGAGGTTGCTCGCGGCAGCGTTACAGCCCCTACTCCACCTACTGTGGGAATCTGTCCTAAGAGAGACAAGGCTCCCAAATCGGAGATTAGCGAAATTTGAACGGCTTACATCACTATCTCACGAAACATGTCCCAGTTCAAACTCGTGAAATGCTTGTTCCCCTTTATACGTTATTGAAATTGTGACGATTACCGTCCACAAGTACCAGAATCAGTAAGTACTACCCTTCCTCTTGATCTCGACAACCAATTCCTCCTTCAACGTGCCATCTGCAGCCATGCCCATCTGCGCTGCGAATGTCGTCGTCGGTCGCCACTTGCTGCTGTTCCGAGGATTCGTCTCTTCTAACATCTTGTCAACTTGTTCAAGCGTCAGGCCCTTGGTTTCAGGCACGAGGAAATATGCGTAAACGCAAGCGCAGGTACAAAGACCACCCCAAATAAAGAAAACCTTGGGTCCTAGATTGCCGTATTGTGTGCCGACAACTGTATTTCCACTCTGGTCAGCGTTGTGTTTTGCCAAGCTGGGCAAAGGGGCGGGCGACAAGACTTACAGTAAGGACTAATGACGGCTAGGATGCAGTTCCAGAGCCAGTTACTTGCAGTTGACAGCCCAACGCCGCGCGAACGGATGGGCAGAGGGAATGTCTCCCCAATGACAACCCAGGCAGCGGGTCCCCAGGTGCTGGCGAAAAACGCAATTGACATGCAAATGAAGGCAATCATGGCACTGGTAGCGGCGTGGTTGCTCGTACTGACGGCAGTCCCGATAATGGCAACGAGGAATTGGCAGGTTAGCATGCCCATGGCGCCATAGATGAGCAGCGGTCGACGGCCAAATCTCTCGATCGTCCAGAAAGATATGGGGGTGGCGCACACGTTTACCAGAGTGGTAATAAGAGAGATAAGGAAGGGATTGGAGATGGTTCCCAGCTGAATAAAGAATCGAGTGCCAAAGTAAAAGATAAAGTTGACTCCGGTCCATTGCTGCATCATTTGCAGCGACGTCCCGAGAATTGTACGGCGAAGGTTGGAAGACCCATTCCAGAGGGAGCCCTTGAAGCAATTGGCCCAAGAGTTGAACCAAGATCCCTATAATTGCTGAGCAAAATGTTTGCTGTTCTCAATGTGAGGGGAGCTCACCTGTGGGATCATTTGCAATTCGTATTCGTGATTGGCGATAATCTCTGCCAGCTCCTGCTGGACAAACTCGGAATCATTTGGTTGGCCGCGCAACCTTGACAACGAGTTCATGGCTGCATCAACGCGACCCCTTTTGACGAAGTACCTTGGGCTTTCCGGCAACCAGGCAATACCAGCGCCTAGAATAAGGGCCCAGAGGAACTGCACTGCAATAGGGATACGGTAGGAGCCACTATCCAACCGATTCTGAGTGGAATGATCGACACAGGACGCAAGGAGGATGCCAATCGTGATGCAGAATTGGTATCCAGAGACCAAGGCTCCACGGACTTTCTTTGGAGCAATCTCCGACATAAATAGGATGACAATGGCGGATTCGAAACCCACGCCTAGACCGGAGATGACACGACCCCCCGCAAGCAGTCCGACACTCGTCGAAGCGGTCTATAGGATGATTCCAATGATGAAAAGAGTGCAACCCATAAGGATAGTGTAACGACGGCCGATGAAGTCTGCAAGATCACCGGCAATAATGGCACCGAAGAAGGTTCCTAGTGACTACGTAAGCTTATTGACGGGTTCTAAGGGTTGAGGAAACGGACCAGCCGAGAGAATTGAGGTTATGAGAGAAGTGTCAGGCGTTGACAGGACGAAGTCACTTGTAGGCGTTGCTGGCGGGTACGGCAGCCCAGTAAAGGTATGTATAAAAAACGGCATGCCGAACACCGAGTTAATGTAGCCTATGTCATAGCCGAAGAATATGCCCCCAAAGGACGCAAAGGCGCACATGAGGTAGGCCTTGAAGGTGACCGGAGCCTCCACACGGGAGGTGTCTGCCGTAGCTGCGAGCCCGCCAGGCATGGTGACGGTGAAGTGACTGAACAGGTCGTAGACGACAGGCAAAAAGATTGTACAGAGAGAGAACTTTGGGTGACTCTATTACGAGGTTCACCTAGGATATATGCTTTACAAGCTCGCTCGGAACGGAAGTGGGCGGAGTGGAACTCGACGCAGGGAAATTAGGCAGAGAGGATCTTTATGGAATCAATTTCCCTGCATCCTACCTTTGATATGCGCTAACTTCCCGGAGCTCGAAGCCCTGGCCAGGCTGTCTTAGTGTATCAGCCAGACCTTGTCGTCCTCTATGGCTGGCCACGACTGGCAGGTTACATCAATCTTAAATACACTTGTGTAGCATCGAAAGCTGGCCATGTGATGCCCTCATGTAGCATCGACTAGGTTCGTAGACTGACATGACACGCACTGAATACAACGCGTTCAGCCCACGCGTTGGGACGCCGAACGAGCCAAGAATTGAAGCTGGAAACCCCCGTGGTCGACTGAATGCAGTACACAATTTACACGGTGAATGGGCCGTTTGTGGGGAAGTGTGACCGTTGGAGCGGGGAAAGGAGCATGCACGAAATCATTAGGCGATAAAAAGGTGGAGGCGGGCACGCGCAATTACATATTGTGTAACTTTTTAGGGTTTTTTTGTCCGGAGCAGCCCCCAGTACCCTACTAAATCCTAATAGATTTTAATCTTACTTCTTAAGTAAGGGAATATCTATACTAGGTATCTAACTATTTAATACCTAGGTAGTAGGTAGTTAGGAAATACTCTTTAAAGTATATATAAAAAGTATAAGTAGAGTAGCTTCTAAATCTTAAGTAAATACTATAGATAAAGGAATATTATTATACTAGTATTATTAGTGTACTAATATAATATTACCTCTACTACTATAGGCTAGTATTTAGATAAATTACTAATTAATATTATACCTTAATTATATTATAAGGGAATAGTAAGTAGTAATTCCTAATTAGTAATCTTAGATAATATACTTTATATTAAGAGGGTTAATTTATATTAGATAGATAGACACCCTACTAAACTTTTACTAATTTAATATAAATAACCCCCTTAATATAAAGTATTAAAACTTTTTACTATAACCTATATATTTAAATATACTAGAAAGATACCTTATCTATCTATTAGTAGGCTATTATATTATATAAAAATCTATAATTTAAATTAAGGGTAGAGTTAAATCTAAGACCCTTAAGGATATAATAGGGCTAAAACAAATTTAGATTAATATATAGCTTAAAATTTAGAGTTAGAATCTATAGTTTAGAATATAGCTTAACTTTTTTAATTTAGATAAGGGAATCTTATAACTTAAATAACTTTTTAGTATATAAACTAAATTTTTATAAAGGTACCTCTATAACTTAAAGTAGACTTAGTAGAAAGTCTATCTAACTAAGGTTATATTATAATTATTAATTAAGGTTAGATAAAAGGTAAAGCGGGGTATATAGACTTCTACTTGCTAAGGGATTCTTCCTTAGTAATTAGTTCTTAAATAAATACTACTATAAGCTATTTCTATAGCGCGGCTAGATAGATAGTAACTCTTATATATACTACTAGCTAGGTATATTTATTTACTAATAACCTACCTTAGTACTATATATAGCTATTATAATTCTAATTACTCTATACCCTTAGTAGTATATTTATATAAAGGTGATATAACTACGCTATTTATTAAAAGAGAAATTTTTATCTAAATCTCTATATCTTTAGAATAAACCTTTATCCTATACCTTACCTAGTATATTAAATAATTTTACTATATTAGATTTATGGTACTATTAATAAGATAGAGGAGCCTTACTTAGAGGGTACCCCTACTAAACAGTAGGGTAAGGAAGATATTAATACCTAGATCTAAGAGAAAGAAAGGAAGAGGGAATTATTAAATAAATAACTAAGACTAAAGATACTTTAAGAGTATAATAATTAATTAAAGTATTAATTAGATAGTACTAGTAAACTACTAGGTAATAATCTAGGAGAGGAAGATAAACCTTTAGATAATAATAATATTATCTTAAGTCTAAAGTAATACTATACTAGCTTAACCTTAAAACTAAAGATTAAGGGTCTAGATAATTATTATAGTCGAAGTATTATAGAATATACTAAGTTTATATAGGAGTATAAAATAAGTTTTTATATTATAGGAGAAATAAATAATACTATATATATTATATGTACTATATAGTATCTATATAGAGAACCTATAAAGTTATAGTAGTAATAGAAGTATAAAGTTAGTAAGGATAACTCCTTAAAAGAAGAATTTAAGAAATATCTTCTAGATATTATCTAAGATCTAGTTAATTAAGAGTAACTTATAAGTAAATAGTACTATAATACCTTATAGAGAGAGCAATAGATAGTTAAGTCCTTTATCTCTTATATTAATTAATTAGAGTCTAAATTAAAGATACCTATAGAGGATAAATATTCTTATATTAACTTTCTCTATATAAAGTTACGTCTAGAGATTTATAGGGGCCTACTATAGTTCTAAATCTTACCTTCTACCTAGTTAGGCCTAATTTCCCTAGCTACTAAAGTAGAGAAAAGCCTCTATAACTAGAAAGGAGGAGTACTAGCGGACTAGTACTAGGGTGATGATAATCTAAGTAACAATTATCTAAGAAGTTATAATAAGAAAGAAGGTAAGAAGAATAAAGAAAAAGGTTATAATAAAGACTTAAAGAAAAGTTATTATCACTTCTAGCGCTATAGAAGTAACTTAGTAGATAATTACTATAAAGATAAATCTTATAGATGTATAGATCTTAGTAAAATTTAATATTATAACTATAAGTAATATAGGCATTATATAAGTTCTTACCCTAAGTCTAAGAAACTAAGGTCTAGTTAAGGCGATAAGAAGTTATAAGAAAGTAGTACTACTACTATATAATCTAAGAAAGATATACTCCTTACTTTAGTAAGGCTAGATAAAGCTAATAATAGCAAACCCCTAGCATAGAGGATAATAGCCCTTATTAAGGTAAAGATGCCTATAGATATAAGATCTATAGAAGCACTTATAGATTCTAGTATAGATATTAGTTTAATCTCTTAAATATTAGTAAAAGAACTAGGGGTAAAAGAGGATTATACTACCTAGCTTAATACTAGGACTATTAGTGGTAATAAGTTGCTTACTTATAGCCTTATTACCCTTAAGTATAAAATAAGAGACTATAATAGTATTAAGGTTATAGCGAGTTATATATTTAGAGTAGCTGATATAAAGAGGTACCTAATAGTTTTTAGATACCTATAGCTAATAAAATATAATCCTTATCTAGATTAGGTATAAGGGTAGTTCATATAGTTCTAAATAGTAGATTTTAAATTACTAAAGGCCCTTAAAGCTACTATTACTAGAGGAGAAGTAGTATATATTATATACCCTATAAGGTATATAATTCCCTTAAGGATAGAAGGCTAAGAAGAGGAAGGTTCTATATATATTACTAGTATTATAATAGAAATACTATTAGAATACTATAAAGACTATAGAGATATCTTCTCTCTAGAAATACCTAATCCTTACTAAAATATAGGCTAGCTAATTATACTATTAAATTAATTAAAGAAGCTCTATATAGGCTAATTTATAACCTTACTATAAGTAAGTTAGAGGTACTATAAGAGTACCTTAATAATAGCCTATAGAAAGGCTAGACCTAGTATTTTAAAAGTCCTACTAGAGCTCTAATCTTATTTATTCTAAAGAAAGATAGAGAGTTATAACTCTATATTAATTACTAGGGGTTAAATAAGGTAATGTAACGCTTAAGGGACAAAACCCCTAATAGTAGCCACCGGGCTTAGATAGGATAGCAAGGGACAAGTAATGTATTCGATATAGGCAAGGATTATATAAGGAGGAGCGTCTGCTATAACAGCAACAGGCACTGGGTATATTATAGTATAAGTTGATTAGACTATATAAGTGAGTTAAATTGACCGATGGTAAACTATAGTGGTTCCCCATCGTGACTATATACTTAGTTAGTCCCTTATAAGAACTACTATCCTCTTTACCTACTAAGGGAGCTAAGGGTAAAGCTACCTCCTTACCCGCTGAGGGCATAGCGGCACCTTTCCTGTCACGTACTAGGGTTTATAGGCGCTGCGTTTATAGAGTCACGCGCCTACAGATCGTGCTATTCCTTATTAATTAGTCTATATTATCTCATACCTGAGACCTTCTCCTAGGCCTAACTATAACACTGCCTCCCTCTTTAAAGGTTTCCTTATTCTAAGGAACTAAGACTTATAAGCTTCCTCTCGTATAGTTATATACTATACCTTGTTGGAAAATTTGTGCTACCAGGACTAATCGGCTTATAGCTCGCTAGATATTGTCTAAGATTGTCGCGGTAGACGTCATGCCTCCTTACTCTTAGTGCACCGCGTCTAAGGAGCGATGTCGTTTACACGCTAGTAATAGTGCTTATATTTAGTGTATAGCTCTTAGTTATAAGTATAATTTATTTCTTACAGCTGAGGATAGTAGGTTACTTCCCTTTATACTTATTTCTTCTAATTATATTTTTTTAGCGTCTGTGGCACTTAGCCGCTACACCTAACTTTCTAATTAATACTACGGTCTCTAGAAGCAGATTACTACGCTGAAGTTAGAGGCCTTAAAGGTAAAGAAAGAGATGTGGTAGATTCGATTAAGTGCCGAGGATTCCTTATCACGGGATGATATAATATAGGTAGAGGAGGATTTTACTGAGTTAATATCCTCCTATTTAGATAGGCGGAGCTCTATCGTGGCTCCGAGTAGTCTAGAGATGGATTTTAGGGAGATACCATTTCCTGAACTTGGTGGTGGTCCTGGTACCTTTTAGGCTGGTGGTTTTGGCAATCCTGAACCACTGCCTGGTCCCTTAACTGATACTAGCGGAGTAACCACCAGCAGTTCCTCAGGTTTTTAACTGGCTTCTATATATTTTCTAAGTCTAGGTACCCTTTCTATTTCATAAGGTACTGTTTTTTACCATAGTGCCGTCGTTTATCTAAAATTAACTCAACCTTATATTCCTGTGTTTATATCTTGTTATCTAGGAGAATCGATCCTAGTAGTTCTGTATTAGGTAGGGCTAGTTCTAGAAGTGATTTATAAAAGACTAGGTGAATCTGTATTATCGGTAGTAACTTAAGTCGAAATGTAACTGGTTCTAGGACCTTAGATATTTTAAACGGTCCTAGCTTAGTGTGGTCCAATTTACTGCTTGGTCTCTATATCTTAACATTTTTGCGGCAAAGGTAGACGCTATCCCCCTCTTTAAGATCGGGTCCGCACGATCTATACTTATTAGCTTAGATTGTTAAGCGAGCTGCTACGAGAGAGAGTTCCTGTTTCAGTTGGTTATAGAGTATAGAAATCTTAGAGTGCTATAGCTATACTTATTCTATATATGCCTGTAGCGTGTGTGTCTTATAGTATAGAGACGGGTATCTTCTATAATTCGTAAAGAATGGTGTTTCTTTCGTTATTTAGTTTATAGAGTTATTATACACAAATTGTGCTAAAGGTAGTAAGGTTATCCAGTTATTCTGTTTATAGTTGACATATACGCGTAGGAACTATTCCAGTGTTTGATTAAGCCTTTCTATTTGTCTATCCGTCTATAGGTGAAACGCGGTAGATATTTTATATTTAATCCCTATTAATACTGTAAGTAAAGTCTAGAATTTAGACGTAAATAGCTTGTCTTAATCTGAAATGATCTCTTTAGGTGCTCTATATTAAGCTATAATATTTCTATGTAATAGAAACGAAAGGTCTTATACGTTGCAAGAGCGTACTATAGGCAAAAAGTATATATACTTGGTAAGTCGATCTATAATAATATATATTATGTCGTATAGCGTTGTGTTTCCTGGTTCCCTTGATACAGGTAAATTAGTAATAAAGTCTATAGTAATAGAGTGCTATACGCCCTCTAGTAGCGATAGTGGTTGTAATAAGCTATATAGTTGATGTCACTTATTCTTGCTTCTTTTATAAGAGTCACAGATGCTAATAATTTTCTTAGTTTTCTTCTATAGTTTAGGAATGTAGTAAGTTCACTAAACTTGCTCTATTATATTTCTAATTCCTCAGTGACTATAGTTATAGATTTCTTAAATAAGTCTTTCTTATTTAACCGCTGGGATATAAACTCAGTTATTAACTGTGATAAATCTATTATTATCTTTCTGGAATAGCGAGTTTTCCTGCTGCGCCAATTGAGCTACTTTGTCCTTTTTATATCCTGCCTTAATTTGCGATGCTCATAGTGTGTCTTCAATAATAAAGACTATTAATAGTAACTAGTAGTTATATAGTAGCGTGCTGTCTCTTTATTAGTTAAATATTGCATGTGAGACTTGGGTCTTATTTTCAACATAATCTGATCGCCTACTTAGGGCGTCGGCTCGGTAATTTTCAGATCCTTTCTAATAGGAAATATGGTAGTTGAAATTGGCTAATTCCTCTACCTATCTTGTCTATTATCTGTTTAAAACTTTCGTACTAGTAAAGTATATTAAGTTCTTATAGTCTATAATGACGTATACTTGATGTTTTGGTATAGTACAGTAGATTTTCTAATATTTTATTACTTTAACTATAGTAAGTAGTTCCTTATTATGAATGTTGTAGTTGAGTTTTAGAGCCGTTATGGTTTGTGAGTAGAAGGCGACAGGGTGAAGTTTCCCTTTCTCATCTGGTTGGTTTAGGTATACTCCTATAGTATAGTCTGACGCGTCTGTCTTAATAGTGATTACTTTCTTATAATTAAAGGTTATAAGGATAGGTGCTGTAGTAAAGAGTTCTTTTATCTTCTAAAATGCTAATTCCTGAGGTTTGGCCCACACGAAAGGCGTTTCCTTCTTAGTAAGCTCATTTAGAGCCTTAGTAACTCTAGAGTATCTATTGATGAATCTCCTATAAAAGTTTCCAAAACCGAGGAAAGATTACACATCTTTTATATTTTTTAGTATTAGCTATTCCTTAATAGCTTTGACTTTCTCATCTAATATCCGTATCTTATTAATTATAATAATATATCCTAAGAAGTCAGTTTATTAAACATAGAATTCGCATTTTAC